>JAEANM010005028.1:0-20080 GCA_017656035.1 Myanophis thanlyinensis
AGAGAGAGAGAGAGACAGAGAGAGAGAGAATTACCGGCTTCCTAGTTCTACCATGTTGCATGCTATCAATTTATTGGAGCTGAATCAAAAGCTATAAATGAAGTTCATATTCATCACCGTGCCTCTATCATTCACATAAATTGCTTTTCAAGCCACCTAACTTTCTAGGTTGGGGTGTCAAACTCAAGGCCCACAGGGTACTTAGATCTGGCTCATAGGGCCAACGTGGAAACAGCGAAGGACCAGCCTGTGATGCTTCTGCTAGCAAAAACGGGCTCCCAAGCTCCATTTTTGCCTGCCAAGGCCTCCTGCAACCCTCTGCCAGTGAAAATGGAGCTCAGGAGGGTAGCATGCTCCATTCTTACAGAGCTGACTCTCTCTTCCAGTTGAAAAAAAAATCCTAGAAAGACACATCAAGCCAACCATGGTAGTCTCTCTGTCAGTAACCAATCTTCCAGACCAGACTCTTTTTTTCCAGCCCTGGAAATTGCAGGAGATGTGATTGTGTTCGGTGCAAATCATGATATGCGATATTGAGATATTTGCATGCAGAGAATTAACAGGCCAGGTGGCTTTTCCCGTGGCACATTAGTTTTAGCATAGATCACCTCTGCTCGATCACACTAAATTGTATTCAGTCCAGAATAGCTATAGCAAAAGACACTAATAAGGCCATTCGGTGTAATACAGGTAGTCCTCGACTTACAACAATTCATTTAGTGACCGTTCAAAGTTACAATGGCATTGGAAAAAAAATGACTTATGACCGTTGCAGAATCTCCAGGTCCACATCATTTACATCCAGACGCTTGGCAACTGGTTCATATTTATGACGGTTGCAGTGTCCCAAGGTCATGTGGCCATCTTATGTGACCTTTTGACAAGCAAAGTCAATAGGGAAGCCAGATTCACTTAGCAACCATCTTACTAATTTGACAACTGCAGTGATTCACGTAACAACCATGGCAAGAAAAGTTGTGAAATGGGACAAAGCTCATTAAACGAATGTCTCACTTAACAGAACTATGGGACACAGACACACAGACACACAGACACACACACACAGTATTTCTCAACTTATGACCACAACTGAGCCCCAAATTTCTATTGTTAAGCAAGACAACTGGCCTGTTTTTGGGTGGCAGAGTGGTACTGGAGGCCAGGGAGGCCAAAAACAATGTGACACATTTTTTGCCTCCCTGGCCTCTGATACCACTCTACTGACCACAAAGAGGCCTCCTAAGCAACTTAAAAAATGACCTAGTAAAAAGAATAATCAACCAAAAGAGCAACATGCAAACAAAAGCACATAAAACACCCCCAGGAGCAAAACAAATTAAAGTTTAATTTGTGTATTGTTTAATGGACTGCTAAATTGGCCATGCCCACCCAACCACATGACCATCTAGTTACACCCGCCTATCCCCAGTCCGGCTCCCCCAACAGTCTGAGGAACTGGGAACTGGCCCCCTGTTTAAAAAGTTTGAGGTGAGGACCCCTGACCTAGAGACTATGAGTTCTGATCCTGCTTTAGGTATAAAAGCTGGCTGGGTCACTCTCTCTCAGCCCAATTCATCTCACACGGTGGTTGTTGTGGGAAAAAATAGGAGGAGGAAGGTGTGTGGAATATGTTCGTTGCCTTGAGTTATTTATAAAAATAATAAAGGCACGATATAAATAATAAATAAAATATAAAAAAAATAGAGGAGGAGAAATCTGGGGGAAGAGAATGGACCACAAAGAAGATGTCAGCTCCTTTTAAGCAGAAACCTTTTCCTGCCAATGTGAAACAATCACCCAAGTGGGGGGGGGGGGGAGAGAACCTAGCTTTTCTAGCAACCCTCGATGTTCACAAGACGCCCCCAAACATTCATGACCAGGAGAAAATACTAACCAATCATTAACAGAGCAAAGGGAACTACATAGAACAGAAGATACACGATCTGCCCACTGCTCCAACCACGGGACACAAAAATATTGGGGAACAAACCACAAAACGTGGGCAGAAGGGACACTACTGAAGAACCAGAATGAGCCCCCCCCACACACACACATTTGAACAAGCCAGAAGCAAGCCACGAAAAGAGCAAGGATCCAGCAAGGATCGCCCCTAGTCATCCTTTGCTCTGCAGTTATCTCTTTATCTCCCTCCACGGTGTGGCGAGTCTCTGCCAGTTTCCTTCCAAAGAGCCTCTTATCTTAAAAAGGCTCTTATCTTAAAAAGCCAAAGTCTCCCACCCTTTGAAGTACAATTTGAATGACAGTTTTCCAACTGCATTTACTCCTGTCAGCGAAGGCTCAAAAAAGCAGCTCAAAAAAGCATTGAGAAGAAAGGGAAGGAGATGGTGGACCTACTGTGGGGAGGCACTGAGTGAAACATCTAGTAAAATATTGAGCCAATGGCCATGAGGATCTAATGCACTGTTCATGAAACTTCAACGCTAAGATGTGTGGACTTCGACTCCCAAAATTCTGGCGGGAGAAGTCTGGGAGTTGAAGTCCACAAATCTTAAAACTTGAAAAACACAGATCCAGGACAAAGAAAGTACCCACGATATTTTCTCTCAGGTCCTTGGCGCTTAGTCTGGGACATTTGGAGTTAATACAGGTATAGAAAAATGCAACAGAGATGCCAACCCAATCAACTAACACCCCCCTCCCTCTGGAAGAATTAAAAAAAAAAACCATTTTTGAGCTTTGCCTGTTCTCTGACAGTCGCAGGCAAGCGTGCCTACTCATCAAGCCAATGCCGCTTTTCCCTGGCCATTTCAGATCCTTTGCAAGAAATTCGACCAGCAGGATTTATTTCCCAGTACAATAAACACAAATTAAAATTCTGGGTTTGGCCAGACCAGGAGAGAGGAGTGGGCTGAAGACGAAACCAGGATTAATGGTAGCATTTTACACAAGTTAGGAGAACTTTGTGCTGTTATCTGCGGGGTGGGGGGTGGAATTTAAAGGGTGGAAGAAGACATCGGACTGATTACCTGCTTTGTTTTCTTCCCATCAAGCCAACTACTGTACCTCCTTAAGCCTTCACAACAAGAAGACTATGCAATTACTGGTCCCCCTTGACACTCTTAAGTACAGAGAACAAACAAGTTGAAGCTTGTAGTTTGCGACTCCCAGTTAAACCCCCCCCTTTTCTGCCAGGGGTATCCTTCAACCCCTCCCCTTGCAGCCCAGAGCATGCCGGGTACAAAATGGAGCAACTGCTCTTTTAGACATCCTCCCCCTTGCACACATACACACACACATAAAGCGACCCCAAATCCAGGGATCTATGGAGCCTCCATCACCCCCAGCGTCTCACTTACCATACTGAAATCTAGGAGATCGCTTAATTCTTTGTCGGTTCCTGCTGCAGCCATTCTTTGTTGCTGGTTCATATTCCCACCGATTGAAATGGTGTCTGTCTTTTTTAGAAAAAGGACGGGGAGGGAAGGAGGGGGGGCGATAGGGAGGAGGAAGGAAGCAGGGCAGGAGTAGAGGAGAGAGAGATTGTATTTTTTAATGGAATGGAAGCACTTCAAAATAAGCTCATGTTATTCAATACTAGATACAATATGCAACTATTTCTCAGAATTATAAATCCTCCCGGGCAAAAATTCTCTAGCAAGCAACAAGTGAGTAATTAAAACTCTTTCTCTCTTGCACACACAGGCATGCGTGTGCGGGCGCACACACAGAGTACCTGTAAGTGCCAATTTCTTGACTGGGGCCACTTCAAAACAAATATTTTTTTAAAAAAAATCACAAATAAGTGCAGGAACAGGGAGGCAGCATAAATCTAAAGGTTATGGCCTTTTCTATTCCAGTTCACCTGTTGCTCCAGTTACCGATCTAAAACTTGGAAAAGTTGCTGACCATTGATTTTAAGGTTCCCAAAGTAATTCTGCAGTTAATATTAATGCCGCATCTATTTACAAATCCATCAATCACAATTCCCCCCTCTCCCCCTTTTTTTTAAATATGGACTAGAGGAGGAGTTGCAAATAATAAAGCAAGAGTTTCATTTCCTGCACCCTTAAAAGACACAGTAGGAAATACTTAAAAATCTGAATTTTGAATATTGTCTCTAAAAACTAAAAATCAATGTGTGATCCAACCCCCACAGGGCAATTACACTGCACACTAGCTTGAGAATTAAGGCTCTGTTGATCTGCCTGAACGTTTGAGCAGAAATGCAAAAAAAATATTGGCATGTCTTATGTGCCAAAATTCAGGTTAACAGTGAATATAAAAACTCCATCTTTTGCACACACAGAGACTTTGCTTTATATGTAGCTTTATCAGAGAGCTACGGTAGCTGTGTTGATGAGGAACAATTTTCTCTAATCAACAGCTTCATTTGATCACCATCTCACTTTTCATCCTTCCCAGCCTCATCCTCCCCATATAAAAAAATAAAACTATACAAAAAATAAGATTGTAGTGTCCTTGGGGCAGGGAGCCTTTGTTAATTTTGCAGCCCTATGTTGCTGACTGGGTGGTTTTTAATGTCTGTCTTTTTGCAAGCTGCCCAGAATCATTTGGGAGTGGGTGGCATGCAAATATGTAAAATAAACAATAATTACTAACAGCTCCTTGGCTTGAAAGAGGCCACAGAGGTCATCAAATCCAGCCCCCTGCTCAGCTTGCAAGAATTACAAAATAAAGACCCATGTTACTTGCTGGATTGTAAGAGACTAGCTGTATACTCGCACTATGAGAACACAGATAGTTTATTGTACTTGTGAATAAACACCACACAACTCAGTGGGATCTACTGTAGAGTAAACCTGGCCATTTTAAACAACATTTTTAAGCTCAGAACAATTTTTTTTTTGCATCTGGGGACCTCCAATTGCAACAACAACATCCACAATCCTCAGTCAACAAGGCTGCTCTAAAACATTGATGGGGGGGGGAGGAGTTGTCCTGCTTGTGTGAATCCGATCAATGGGGGTGCAGCCTAGGAAAGCAGCTAGATAACAGCTTTAAATTTGCAATCTTCAGGGGGAAAAAATTACTTCACGCTGTGATGTGAGATGTCTTCACATTCAATCTCGCTTGTTGGTAAAAGCTACAGATCAGAGAAACTTCAAGGCTCACGAATTGCAACATATAATTATTACCATAAGTAATATTTTATTTAAAAAACCCCTCGTAAGACTGTTTGTTTAGAACAAACAAAAGGATGTATAACTCTCTGCCACAAGATATGGTACAACAAGCCATTCATTATTAAAAAAAAGAAAAAGAAAGGAGTTCAGATTAGACAAGGGGTCAAATGAAAGATTTTAGTACTTCTTAAGCATGAAAGTGGGATTTAATTTTCACACAGGCCTTTGATCCCAAATGAGACATGTCAGGGCACAAAACAAACACTAGAATCCTTAATTTCTTTGAGGCTTTGTGAACAGAAAGATACTTGTGCATTTACGATCACAGGGAATCACAGGCTTGGAAGGAAAGTTTGGAAGGAAAGCTATACCCAATTATTTACTGATATCCTTCCCTTATTATTTTTATAAATAACACAAGGTGGCTAACATACCTAATACCCCTTCCTCCTTCTATTTTCCTCACAATAACAACTCTGTGAAGTGGGTTGAGCCAAGAGAGAGGGACTAGTCCAAAGTCACCCAGCCAGATTTCATGCCTAACTCTTCAGAACTAGAACTCACAGTCTCCTGGTTTCTACCTGGCGCCTTTACCACTACTAGATCAATCCACTCTCCTGATCAATGCCCCTATTTCTGCTGGATGAAAATGGGAGACACACATGTACACACACTATAACAATGCACAAGTGGGGTTTGCCTCAAATTGCCAGAGCACACCTTCTACAATACATGTCAATCAGGGGATGACAGCTCAACAAATTTAATTGCTGTTTTCCTGAGATTCTTTACTGCTTCTCTCCCTTTTCTGCATATCCCCCAAGCCCCATTGCCCCCTGTAAATCAAAAACTCTAAGTACTCTATGCTTTATATATTCATTGTTGATCTTATGTAACAGACACATTGGGAATAGCAATCTTTATCATTGCTGATAGATAAATGTATGTTGCTTGAGTGGGTGGGCAGAAACACCAGAATCCTAGATATGTCTACTTGAGAGTAAGCTCCATGATTGCCAACACCACACAAAGCACAATTAGGATTGTAATCCAGATTTTTCAGGCTACACCATGTAATGGGCAGAGAGGCCCACTGAATACTATGAGGTTACAAGACTGTGCAGCAAATCCAGTTTACTCTATAATTTAGAAGGGAAAATAAAGACTCACACCCACTCACTTTCTCTATAAACTTAGTGAAGGCAATTGAGTAATGGTGCAATAGAGCCTTTAATTTCAGCAAACTATCTGGCAATTACTTTTTATCTGAAAGTTGCTAAGCGTGTTTCCAGAAACTCCTTGTAATAAGGACTAAATTCGAAGGTGGAAAACAAAACTTTTTGATCATTCGCCCAGAAGGCCAGATTGCACACCCAGGACCTGGATTCAACTCACTGTGGAAAGAAAACTCACCGGGCCTGTCTCTCCCTCTCAGTTCAGCCTTACCTACCCCATGAAGATAATCTGGAAAAAAACAGATCGCTACATGGGGAGGAATGGAGGCAATGAAATAAAAATAACCCCAAAGATATGTGTGGGTGTGTGTGTGTGTGTGGTGGGTAGCCCTAGAATTTCTCCTCACTTTGGGGTGAGGAGCATTGAGGGATGTTAGAAAGCACTGGCACCTACCAATCTACCTCTTCATCGAGTTGTGGGTTTTGTTTTGTTTTTTTACAAAAATAAATCTCCCCTTGCTCCATTCACATATGTGAAGGGGGGGGATGGAAAAAGCCCCCCCCCCCCCCGCTTAAACTGCATTTCAGCCCTCCTCCGCTGAGGGCACTTGCCAGCCTTAAGCCAAGGCACGGCAGAATCCCAGACACGTGCTCTCGGCATGAGCAATCAATCGCCTGGATCCGGCCGATGAACCCAGTCTCACTCCAGACATGGATAGTTTAGGGGAGCCCGGGGTTCAGCCTTCCGAATGGGCCGGTGCCCTCTCTACTCTCTGCCGGCAAAGATCCACACAGAAACACAAGGGCAAATTGAAGGCGGCTGGACTTCAGGCAGGAAATGCGGTGGCGTTCAATTTTCCCTTCCCCAAAATATTTCTTCAACTCTTTCCCTTCCTCGGCCCCTCTGGAGAAAGTGTCTTTCCCCCATCTGATGGGCGTCCCCCAAGCTGCCTCCCCCCCCCCCAATTCCAAGCAGCTCCCCCTTCCCTGCCCGCTGCCCTTCAACCTGACTCATTTGGGGTTCCCTTTCACTAGAAGCCCAACACTATTTTTCTTCCCCCTTCAGGACAAAGACTCCAAACCAACTCCCCCCCGACCCTCCCACCATCCCCCAGGCCCCTCCCTCCCTCTTCCTCCTCCTTCTCCCCTCCCCTATTACCATACTTTTAAAGAAAAAAAAATTAAAACAAAACTCCCAGCAGGTTTATGGATATTTGCTAGAACTCCTCTGTGTTCCATCTTTAGGCAACTTAATGCAGTCACAAACAGATCAAAAGATGGGGGGGGGGGGAGGGGAGAGAGCCAGGGGAAAACAAATCTAACACAAAGCAAAGTGTGTGTGTGTGTGCGTGCGTATGAGGGAGAGGTCTTGCCTGTGCATTAAAAATAAAAGTTTGTAATACGTTCAAAGGCTCCCGGACATCTACTTCCAACATTCACACAGAGCTTTTTAGAATTTCTTTTTAAATTGCTGGTGGAAGGTGGGGAGGGAGGAAGAATTCACATTAGTGATTTTTTTTTCCTTTTCCAGTTTGGTTTAATGCAGCAGACAAGGAATCTCTTATATGCAAGCAGCTGCCATCTGGGGCCTCACCCCCCCCTCCTCAAATGCAGCAGCACCCATATTACTGGACGATAAACGCTGTATCTGAGGACGGGCTTGGGGGTCTCCCTTTTCTCTTTCAGAAATTGAGGCCTAACTTATTTTATTACAGCCGTCAACAACTTGCTCACAATAAAGCAGCCAATTAGCAGATTCATTAATATATTGTGTTGCTTTGAGAATACTACACACAGGCTATGTAGAATGATTTCACACAGATCAACCCTTCTGTGACTTCACACCGATAAACAAACCCTTAGATGTGTAAAAAAATGTGTACAGGAACAAGTGATTGAAGAAAACATTATCTAGGCAGGTAAGTAAAAGATCTAGGTACAACTCAGCATAAATAACGACCTGTTTTATTGAAGGTCTGGGGAACAGTTTCACTCAGAATTTGAAGCATTATTTCAAATTACACAAGAACTTTGTCATCTTTCTCAAAAACTAAAAAAGCAGAGAGGTTTGTGCCCATTCGATTGGCAAACAGCAACAACAAATATTTAAACTGGAGACAATTGTTTTATACACACGGACTCCGATGTTAGAAGAAAGAAATAGTTTTGCCTACAGACTCAGAAATAATTCTCCCCCCAGAGTTGCAAAAATCTAGTGATTGCACTTAAATTCTGGGATATTCTAAAAGTAGGCCTAGATTGCTGCCATACAAACTTCCCAAGGAAATTGCTGAAGGGAAGAAAGGGAAAAGAGGGGTGGCAGTGAACCATACTTCTTTCTTAAATAAAGTAAAAAAGACGATATGATTTCATCCATGGCCTAAAACCTTGTATTTTCCCAATTTCCTTTGTGCAGCCGATCTAATAATTATGGGGAGGAGGGTGGCATAAGTGGGGTTTGCTACATAAAACCTGCTGTTGAAGTATTGGAGTTACAAAAAGAATGGAGGTTTGCTTGGGGGGGGGATTTGTAAATGGAAGCTGGAGAAGAATCATCCAGTCAAGCGGTGACATCCATGTGATCCTATTTTAAAAGTTTGTCACTTTCCTTAGCAAGTGCTGGGGTTTGGTTTTGTTTTTAAGCAAGGGAGGGGGTCGTATACTGGCAAAACATAAATTAGGGCATCTGTGGGATGAAAGAATTGGCAAACTGGGATTTAAAAGAGAGAGGATACTGTAATCGCGGACTATCAAACTAGGGTGTGCTCTCCTCTCCAGAGTGAGAGTGCGAAGAAAGGACATTCAAAACTTTTTAGGGAGGGCATCTTGCAAAAAAAGTGGGACAATCCGGAATACAATCGCCCTCCAAGAACATCTTCTGGACTCTGCCCTCTTGAATCCCCATACTGTTTTGATAATTGCACACTAAGTAAGTAATCGTAGCCGAGGCAACAGAGTTTTGGTGCTGGAGAAAGTATAATAATAAAACTTCCCATAGACAAGAGGGAGATGTATATGTGTGTATGGGGCGGGGAACTCTTGTGCATATGTGTACAATTCTGGATCCCTTCATTAAAATGAACAAACTACTACAACTAAAAAGAAGCATCGGTGTGTTCTTTGGCAGGGGGGGGGGATTAAGACACCACTTCCCAGTGTTTTTTTTTAAGGACAATAAACTTCACAGGCAAGTAAATGGGGGGAAATCAGCCCCCTTTTGCTTTAGGTTACTACTCCCCCACCCTTCCCCCACCCCCCAAAAAAGCTGAACACTCCCGCGGGTCTAAAGGAAAGAGTAAAATAGAGTACTCTACAGAGTAAAAAGCTTGTCGCTCTTCTCCCCGACCCTCAAAAGGAGTTAAGACACCCCCCCACCCACCCCACACACACTTTTGCTTCAGCTAACTTCCCGCCCCATGAAGTTTAATGCCACTTCCGGGGGGGGGGGTGGAAGAGAGAAAGAAAGGACAAGTGTGCGTGCGTGTGGAGGAAGAATAATGGGAATAAAAAAAACTACACCTAAATAGTAACAAACACAGAGAGAGGAAGAAAAAGAGCAACAGTAATTACTAAGTAAAGGACAGAGCCGAGAGGAAAGTAGCAAAGTTAAATCTACAGCCCCGCGAGAAAGAGAAGAAAGACTCAGACTTGAGTCAACTCTGCCCCCTCCGAAAATAAAATAGTTCCGCGGAGGGGGAGGAGTCACAAGCGAACCCCCCCTCCCCAAATTAAAAGCAGAGGCCCTCCCCTAGTTGCTTAACCCACCCGCCACCCCCCTCCCCCTTCCTCAGGCTTACCTGCTCAGCTTTGTGGTGGGGGAGGGTTACATCCACAAGTATGGCTGAAGATTCCCGGGGCGCAGCCGGGGTGGGCGCCCCGGTCGCCCCTCCTGCCTTCCTATTGTTCTCCCGGCGGCGACGGAGTACGGTGGAGGCAGCTTTTAACAATGTCCAAGCAAACGGAAATGGCTACAACGTAGTCAAACGAGGGAGGGAGGGAGGGGGGGGCTTTCTTAAAAAAAAAAAAAACGAAAAAGAAAAAAAGAAAAAGAAAGGAGGAAAAAAAAAAGCGAGAGTGGGAAAATAAATTAAGAAAGGACGGGGAAAGGCGCTCCCCCCAAAAAAATGTTCAGGCTGTCTGCGCCCCTCGGGCTGCGAGTTCGGCCGCGCCGACGTTCGATCGAATGTTTGTCCCAACGTTCGATCGGGTGTTCTGCCCCCCCGCCAGGAGCCTTTGATGTGGCCTCCTCAACGTTCCATCCGCGCTTGGAAGATAAAAGTGCTTCCGATCCTCCGGCCGCGGACCCCACTTAGCGCTTGCTTCGCTGGCTCATGATAGCTGAGCTTCTTTCTCTTTGCGTTTTTCAACCCCCTTGCTCGCTGGGGCAGCGGACGGGCGCCCCCTTCTCCTTCGCCGCCTTCTCCTCCTCCTTTGCTTCCACACATCCACACACACGCACACATGCACACACACACACACGCTCGCATCAAGACCTTCCCCCTCCTTCTCTGGCGTATCCTTCCGCCGCAGCAGCCACCATCACTACCAGCTGCACAAGCCCCCCCAAAAAGAAGGGGGGGGAGTGAAGGGGGGAGGAATACGGCTGGTTTCCCCCGCAGGGTTCTTTTCGGAGCTCCCGAGGAGTTGTGGGGGGGGGGGGCGGGAATGGGAAACGGAATTCTTCCCAATGGGATTTTGCTTTTCATTTCACTTACCAACCGGCCCGACAAAAAAACTCCCCGCGCTCAAATATTTCCGGGGAAAGTGGAAAGGAAGAATGAGGGGTTTCAATGGATATTGCTTAGGATGAGTAAGTCTTGTCTGCAAAACTTCGGGCAAACTTCAGATAGGAGTAGAGAGATTAAGGACACACACACACACACAACATTCTGCTGCCCTTTTTGGTCATTGTTTTTTTTTTTGTTTGTTTGTTTTTCCCAATGAGATCCAATAGCCACCTTGCTTTCATAAAGATTTTGTACAAATAGTCCTTTCATTCATTGTTTTGTGACCATTCCAAATTACCAGGGTGCTGAAAAAAAGAGATTTACAATCGGCCCTTGCACTTTATGGACTCCCCAGGACCACGTGATCAAAATTTGGATGCTTGGCAACTGGCATGTATCTTACAACAGTTGCAACATCCCAGGGTCATGGGATTTGTCCCATTTGTCCCCAGCCAGTTTCCTACAAGCAAAGTCAATGGGGGAAGCTGCATTCGCTTAATGACTGCATGATTCACTTAACAGCTGCAGTGATTCACTTAACCGTGGCATGAAAGGTCATAAAACTGGGCATGATTCACTTAATGACCACCTTGCTTAGCAACAGAAATTCTGATCCCAATTATGGTCATAAGTCAAGGACTGCCTGTAAAGAATCAAGGAATTACAGCCACTACTCTCAATTATCTTGAGTGTGGAAGAGAGAGAGAGGAAGATAGTGACCAAATGATTGTCCCCCATTGGTTTTGCAGGGTTCCAATAATGTTAAGACCCATCCCAACATAATTATATGTTTATTCCTCTTAACCCAGGGGTGTCAAACTGATGGCCTGCATCATGCTCATACCATGCCCACCCCAGCTCTGTGAATGGGAAAAACATCACAAAACATCACGTGATGCAGCGAATTTCACACCCGTGTTCTAACCTGAGAGAATGACTGATTTTCCTCAACATTTTGGATAAATGGGTGGCTAATTTCTGGATGACTAGGTTGTAGGAATGCAGCCATTATTTTAAAGATGTTATGTGAATGCCGGCATCATGTTATCCCATAATTTGATTTTATTGGTAGGACATGCCATGTCATATGAACACATTATTCCACATAAGCATTGTCCAATGCCTAGAGCACATCTTCCCATTTCCACCCCAACTCGCTTACCTTTTTTTTAATAAGAGAAAACCTCTTCGCACAGCTGTCCAATTCAATTAAAATCCCATGCAAAATACATTAGCGATCTAGCAAATATGCAGCCCACAGCATCTGTCCCTTCCCCATCAAAAAATATAGAACCATCTGAACTTTGAGGAATTGACTGATCTTAAGAAGTGGGCTTTAGTCATCTGATAGGGTCCTTGTCTGAGATCTGATGCTAAGCAGAATTGGACATTGTTCATTGTTGGAAAGGGGGCTGCCAAAGCTGAGGGCTCGCCTGTAAAATTGCAAAAACATTCTGTAGGAAAATGCTGGCAAAGCTCTTCCATGCTGTTGCAAAGAAAGCCGCCCAGATGCATGTCCATGGATCATCAGGAATCAATTTTATTTTTATTTTACTCCATCTTATTTTTTTTTATAAATAACTCAAGGCGACAAACAGACCTAATGCTCCCTCCTCCTCCAGTTTTCCCCACCCTGTGAGGGGGGTTGGGAGATGTTAGGATAGTTTAAAAACAACAATAAGCAAACTTTTTCCCACTCCCGCCAAGTGATCAACCTGCCCATTTGAGAGATTTGATTATTACTGAGTAGACCTCCCACTAAAATACGGCACAGGAAAACACATACTGATTATCTATACAATTGCTTTTTCTGTTGCAGGATCATACATTCCCATTCAAAAGCTCTTACACCCAAGGTGGGGAACTAGGGCCCCTTTATGACTTTGGAACTACAATTCCCAGAATTCCTGAGCCATGCTGGCTCAGGAATTCTGGGAATTGAAGTTCACAGGTCACAAAAGAGTCATAGTTCCCCAACCCTGTCCTAGACAATACTCATTCATATATTACACCAAGTCATAATTATTAATAGGGTGTATTTGGTACTGACTTTGCATGTTATGTGAATCCATCCATGATGGGGTGTGAATTGTGGTATATATCTTGGTGCATGGTTAAAACTAATTGGAATTGAGACCTTGAATCACACAACCTCAGCTTGCAGATCTCTAGAAATGGTTATAGAGATGAAATTCAGCAGGTTCTATTAGGTTTGCTAGAACTGGTAGTAAATTTTCTAAGCAGTTCGGAGAACTGGTTGTTAGAAGAAATCTTTTTTTTTCTACTTTACAGGGTTAATCCTATAAGGAAGGCAGGAAAAAAAAACATTCTGGTGTTGTTTCTTTATTGCTCTGCTTACAGAAACTAGCCACCCAGTCACATGACCCCTTAGCCTGCCCACAAAGCCATGCCCAAAAACCGGTAGTAAAAAATTTTGAATTCCACCACTGTTAACTAAGCTCTAGAACACAGGTATCCGATTGCCATCATGTGACATTTTGCGATGTTTCTCCCCTTCATGGAGCTGGGGTGGGTGTGGCCTGCACATGACGCATCCAGCCCATTGGCCACCAGTTTGACAGCCCTGCTCTAGAATGATTAGCTAGTGTGTTAGCTCGAGATTGAGAGAATTAGACTAACACGGCACCAGATTAAATAAAACTATGGGTAAGTAGATAGTGATCTAACTATGGGTAACATAGATAGTGATCTGTGTGAAGCCATTTGTTGGGTCCAATTTCTTAGATGCAGCCCAGGCCAGGATGGGCTATCTGCATGGTGGGTGGTTCAACAGCATCAAAATGGCAATTGCAACCTGCACTATTGAAGCCTGGTCCAAAGCTGATATTTTTGAACACCCTACCACCATTCTAATCCTAAACGACAATGTAGATATCAAGTATTAATCACAATGACACGGGATGATGTCACAATATGTTTTGCAGAATGACATCGCAAGGGACATCACATCCAGTACTTCGTCACTATAAGCTGCTGTCCTCCAATAGAGGCCTAGTGAGATGAAATGAGGATGTAAGGATTGGATTCGGATGCATTTAAATGGGATTCTACAATGACTTGAGAATGCCCCCCAAAAGAGGATGAAGTCCTACTAGCTTATCTCAGCAGTAATATTAATCTGCTCTTGTAACTAACACCTAAGTTTCAGAGGTTCAGCCTTCCTCTATTGCAAGGGTGTCAAACTCACATTGTCATGTGATGTATCACTACTTTTTTCCCCTTCGCTAAACTGGGTGTGGGCATGGCCAGTGTGTGACACATCTGGCCCGTGTGGCTGTGAGTTGATCCCCTTGCCCTGTTGCAATGTTTCTCAGCTTTGGCAACTTTTAACATTTATGGACTTCAACTCCCAGAATTCCCTAGCCAGCATGGTAGATGCCCCCATGTAGGTTAAATACAATACCAAATACTGTTTGGGAGAGGGGAGTGTGAAAGGGGATTATAAAGTGGAGAATACAAAGTAATGTTTCTCAAACTCAGCAACTTTAAGATACATTGACTTCAACTCCCAGAATTCCCTAGCCAGCTTGGCTGCTGTGAATTCTGGAGTTGAAGCCCACATTGCTCTACTGCTTAATCTTTGAACCTTGTTCCTAACAAATAGTCTGTCTAACAATGGATGTTCTCTTTAGTTAAGAAGGCATAAGAAGATCTAAGATGAGTCAGAGCAAAGGCTCAAATACTGTAATGGAAAAGTCTTTATTTTTAAAAACTGCCAGGCATTAAAGTTCTTCACCATCTCTTGGTGGCCAGTCCACACAGGATTTTGCTTTCAAAAGCTGAGCAGTCTCTAAACACAGGTTTTCTTTGCTTGCTCACAATTAACCCTTTCTTCTCTGTGATTTTGTCTGGTTAAAAAAATAAAAATAAAACTCCAATCTTGATTATTTTTACCTTGTAGCAAGAAATCCCATAAGCTGACAACCCTTAACCTTAAAGGCTGTGTGAAAACTACTGAGATGGCAGGTAAGCTGCACAAATAAATAAAACTATACAAGGACAAACTTGACCCCTTGATGGGTGGTGTTATGTCCATGTAACCTCAGTGATGTTATGGCTCACACAACAACAACAAAATTTCCTTTAAAAAAACTCTAAACTCTATTGGCCTGGTTTACCTTAATTTGAATATCTGCAGTCTCTGCTTATGGTGTTTTTATTTTAACATACCAGTATGTATAACATTTCACAAAAGTAGATTTTCCCAGCATGAAGCTTGAAGACAGTTTTTTTTTTCATTTCCCCTTGTTCCATTTTTTGTCCTAGGTTTCCTCCCGGGAGTCCTTGGTGTGCTTTCTGAGTTTGGTTGTTTTCTTGCAGATGTTTCATTACTCAAGCTAGGTAACATCATCAATTCTAGGATGATATGATCAAATTTGGGTAATGAAACCCAAGACGCAAAAAAATAAATTAAAAATGCTCAGAGAACGCTGACCCCACCCCTCATTTCAATCCTGAGCTACAAATATTCTCCTTCCTCCCTTCCGCCTGATTAAAAAAAAAAATTCTGGAGACACCCCACAGGGTTATTTTTAAAAAAAAAAAAGTTCTGAAGTTGGTCCAATCAAGAGTGTGCATGAATACAAATTTTGCAAATTTTCTGCTATACTATTAGTCAACATTGCTTTGCTGTGCTTAGCGTTATTTTTTCATGCCATAACTTTCTTTGACCGAAGTATAGTTCTTTTGAGATGTGCATGTACATTTTGCATGCCTTTCTTTATCACTCCTTACTGGTCCTGTGGAAACAATTGCATTTGTCGAAAACAGATCGATGAAAAGGTAGGGTGGGAGGAGTTTCCGCGGAGTGGGTGGGGACTGGGAGGAGCCATGCCCGAGAGGTGGAGGAATAGGAACTATTTTTCAGAGCGGAGTGACACCAAAAATTGTTGTAGGGAAAAAAACGAGAGAAGCAGCAGCAGCAGCAGCAGCAGCAGCGTGACGAAATGGGAGCACCGAAGAGATGGAATGATAAGGCCGCGGGGTAGGATCCAATGGAACGGCACGATGCCGTGGAGTAGCAAGAAGGTTGACCAATCAGAGCCGGCCTCCGTTCTCTTTCCTCTCCATCCCTCCATCTGACTGTCTGCCTAACCCTGCGAGCCCTTTTTTCGCCCACTGAGCAAGGGGGAGGCCGTGCAGGCAGCTGCCGCGATCTTTTGTTTAACGGGCCACGGCCGAGTTTATATTGGTGAATTGTTTTTTGTTTAGCAGTTTTGCTGATTCAAAAATGGAAAAAAAAAACAAAAAACGGGGAGGAGAAATGGAAAAGAAATGAATGTAACACAAGTGCTGGAATGAGAGATTATTTTTTTTTTTAAAAAATAATAGTTTAAACAGAGGGCCGTAATTTTGCTTCGATTTGGTTACTTTCTTTTTGGCTCCTTAAGACAAGTGATAGAGGTGAACAGTAAATAAGTTGTGATTTATCTATTTAGGACGGGGATGTTTTACACGTTTTACAGTGTATTTTTTAAGCTTGGCATTCTTAAGAAAGTGTTTAAAAACGTGCAAAAGCTGCGAATGTGACTATTGAAAATATCTGAGAATATGACCCTTAGAAGCAAAGTGCATTGAATTCAATGATTTTTTAAAAAGGGAATATATAATTGCCATGTTAAAAGAGTAAATCCCATTGAATTCAACCGGATTCTCTGGGTAGGCCTCTCTCTGCTTATGCTACTAATAGCATTTTTATAAAGTGCCTTTATAGAGCCATATGATCTGTTTTTTATGACTGGCAATTCCTGGCATCATGTATTTTGTAATAAAAATCCCAACAGCTTGAACTGCTGGTATATTTCTGTAATTGGCTTGCATCCAGGGCTTAGAATTGCATGTTCAAAGTAAGGTATGATAGGCAATTAAAAAAAACAGCTGGTTTTGCACTATTAAATAACATCTGATGCCAGGATAGAACAGAATTTAAGAGTCCAGTCCCAAAATGTATTGTGACTTGGTCTAAGGATTACATAATGTACTTTTTCCATAGTTAGGCAACCCTTGTAAATTGGTAGAACAGAAATTACATAGAAGCAGCAGACACGACTTGACACTCCTATTTTATATGAGTCTTCTCAGAAGTAAACCCATTTGAGTCAAATGTTTTTTTATAGGCAAACAAACATTGAAGGGCTACAGGCTTAAAAGTTCTGATTTTTACGCTTTTGCCCTACCCCTTCTTTCTTTACCAGGTTCATAGTAGCAAACAAGAAATCAATCCGTCTGGGCTGATTCATAGACCAGTGGTGGAGCTAAAAGAAAGAAAGAATGAAAGAGAAAAAAAAAGTGGGGGGAGGAGAAATAGGATCACTTTGGAGAAAAATAGAGCGGGGGAGGGAAAGCTTGGTTGATTAAAGTTGTAGTCGCATTTCCCACTCGTCAGTTTTCCCCCAAAATCCCCAAACAGCACTTTGAATTTATTCTCGAACTGAGTGTTAACAATAGTTCCACAATATGATTGCTGGAGATTGTATGCTGCAAAAAGAAAAGTGCTTGCCGTGGTTATACTGTAGAGAAAAATACACAGTCCCTCAAAGCTAAAAGAGATTTGCTTTCTTCTCTGTTTTCTCCCAAATATCCAAGTGCTGAGGCACGTTTTCAAGTAGGGCTGCTTCAATTCTAGATACATACACACAATTTCCAGAATCAATATGAAAAAGAATTTGTGTGCCCTCCACATTCTTGTTTACAGATAGTCCTTGACTTAACCATTTGTTCAGTGATCGAAGTTATAACAGCAAGGAAAAAAATGACTTATGATCATTTTTCACAGGACCTTTGCAGCAACCTTATAGTTATGTGATCAAAATTTGGGTGTTTGGCAACCGGCATGTGTTTACAATGGTAGCAGCATCCAAGGGTCATGTGATCATCATTTGTAGCCTTCCCAGATGGCTTCCAACTAGCAAAGTCAATGGGGGAGGCCAAATTCGCTTAACAACCGCACAAGTCGCTTAACGACAACTGATTTGCTTAACTGGCGAAAAAGGTCATAAAATGAAACGTATCTCACTTAACAACTGCCTTGCTTAGCAACAGAAAATTTGGGCTCCGCTGTGGTCATAGGTCAAGGATTACCTGTATTTGTAAACTAAACACTTTTTCCAAATAAAAATTTAGAAAAGAATCAAGCAGGGTAAGCACAATTTAGGGTTATTAATCCAGGCATATCCTCTGATCTGGAGCACCTGAATAATGGAGTCACACCCAATGCACACAAAGGACATTAGACATCTTCGCTAGAATGCAGCTGAACAGGACAGGGACTCAACCAGAGCCCCAGTGGACAGCCTCCTGATAGAACCAGATAAGTTTGCTGATGCTCTGAAATAGCGACTAGAGGAGCCTGAACTGAATTGGCTCTCTGTCCTTATCAGAAACAGGTCAAAATGTCCAGCCATCCAGCTACTTTTCTCAGGCTTTCTATTTATTCCTTACATTTGTTTCACACGGAACTTGGAACAATACATTTCCTTCTGGATTACTTCCCTGTGAAAGGGAAAAGGGGAGAGCTGATTTTTTTTTTCAAATATTGAAGGCAAGGCTTTTCTTTAATTCTAATACATTAATGGGATAGCTTGTCCCCCTTGCCTGCCTTTAACTTTGTTGTATTTAACTACATGGCAATTTTAACTCTGTTAGAATTCTATTTCTCTGGCACAGAACAGAGAGAACACAGAAGAAGAAAATCTCTCCATTTTTAAATGCCAGATGAGCACTGCCTGAGAAATATTTAAAATGCTTTCACTCACACCCATGACAAACCCTTCTGAAACTGTAGGATATGATTAGAAACATGGTCATTTAATAACTATCTTCCTGAGCTAAATGCATAGTTTATGGTATTCCCCTATTCATGTCCTGTTCCCATTAGAGCAGAATATGTCACTGGTCCTTTAACTGTCGGTCAAAGAAGACTAAACTTTTTTGCCCTATTTTTCCAACATAGGCCATAAAATATCCCACTTCCTCCATATCCCCAGCTAAACAACCAGTCCGAGCATAAAAAAACAAACAAACCTGGATCCATTTCTGGAAATCCCTAATCTCTACTGATCAGGTAGTCTGCTCCTGCTCAGAAGGCTCGCAGCAAGCTAGCAAGATTTCTAAACTGTACTTCACAATTTTGTCTTTCCCTCTTTCTCTCCACATTATTTTAAGTGGAGATTGGGGGCAAATGACTGAGTGAGATTCTTCCCAAACCTTAATGAGCATAGAAATTAGATGGATAATTTGGGAGATTTCGCTGGGGAAACATGGGAGCACTTTTTCCGACAGACAAATTTTGTTAGAAGATGGAAGCTTTCCTGAGCAGCAGTTCATAAATGCTTAGGCCTTTTAATGATTAAAAAAGATCCGATCAGATTACTTCTGACTTTTTACTACCACAGATGAACATGATTTTTCCCCCTAACACTGCCAGAGGAAGGAGAACTTTTATAATTATTTCACAAGGATGGGACTCCCTCTAGCAATAGCAAGGCCATCAATATTCAAAACATTCCAACATATTCAAAATGTTTTGGTTGCCACAATATAAAAAAGATGTTGAGACTCTAGAAAGAATACAGAGAAGAGCAACAAAGATTATTAGGGGACTGGAGGCCAAAACATATCAAGAACAATTTCAGGAATTGGGTATATTTATATTTAGTTTAGTGAAAATAAGGATTAGAGGTGATATGACAACGGTGTTCCAATATTTGAGAGGCTGTCACAAAGGTGTGTGTGTGTCAGTCTATTTTCCAAAGCACCTGAAGGTGGGACGAGAAACAATGGCTGGCTCAGGAATTCTGGGAGTTGAAGTCCACGAGTCATGAAGGAGCTGTAATTGCCCACCCCTGCTCTAGAGCTAAGGAAAAATTACCTGACAGAACAATTAACCATTGGAACGGCTTGCCTTCAGAAATTATGGTGCTCCAACACTGGAGGTTTCTAAGAAGAGACTGGACAGTCACTTGTCTGAAATGGTATAGGACAGGGGTGGGCAAACTTGGCCATTTTGTGACTTGTGGACTTCAACTCCCAGAATCCCTCAGCCAGCTTTTGC
>JAEANM010005029.1:0-20078 GCA_017656035.1 Myanophis thanlyinensis
AGAAGAAGAAGAAGAAGAAGAAGAAGAAGAAGCCCACCCCGCTTCCCAGCCAAGGGCAGAGAAGTCAGAAAACAGCAAAGATGCATTCAGTTGGGGGAAGAGGAGTCCTCCTAGCAGGACATTTCCTGTTTTTATAGCCAACTCTTACCCTGGTGTAATCCTAACCCTCAAGCTTGGCACTTCAAGAATTCCCTAGCCATCTAGAATTCTGGAAGTTGAAATCCACAACATCTTCAAGTGACCAAAGGTGAGAAACATTGTCTTAAAGCTTTTTGAGACATTGGAGCCCATCTTGAATTTTACAGAAATGTTTATACAAAGTCATCATGAGGTTCTTCTGGAAGAGCATTGCCCATGAGAATGTCCAGCCTGTCCCTTGAACTGCAGCCCCACAACCCGGCCAGAGAGGCCTTGCCCAGCTTGCTTGTTCAGATACACACACCATGCCTGGAAAAGCTCTTCATGTAAGGATGCCAGAGTAGCCTGCCGTACTTGGAACAGCAACAGGATCCTGAGCGAAACTAGCGAAAAAGACTAACAAGACCAAAGCCCGAAAGAGGCTGTGGGATGCCATGCATCCAGGTGGAAAAAACTAAGCGCCATAAACAGGGCAACACTGAACAATCTCTCTCTTAGACATGTCAGATCTGCACCTCTCTTACAGGCCAAAGGGCATTCAAGGCAGCCAAGGCCAAACCTTGAAACTATAAATAGTTGAAAAGAGTTGAGCGCATTCAGGCTGCAGAAAAGCCACAGGATTGTGTAATGAAGGTAAACAGGTCTACTGTTTCCACAGCGTGTCCTTGTCAGGAATGGTGGCCTAAAAAAGCTCCTTCTGGACAGAGCAACATTTGCAGGTATAGTGATTATGAAATTTCTCACATCCTGCAGGCTCGGTGAGTCACCGGTGGGGCAGGCAGCGAGAGAGAAACCCACAGAAACTTTATTTTGCCAGTCGAAGAATTAGCCTTGGATTGCCAAGGCAAACTGCAAGGAAAAGCTCCCTGCTGGCCTGAGGCTCTCAAAATATTGCAAGTTTCTTTTCTTCCAGGCCACGTGGCTCCAACCACAAATGAAACTTCAACAGCACTTTTTCTGAACTCCAAACACAAGTGGTGGGCAAGCTAAGGGGAAGAATCTGCCCCATCTCTGCCACTGACTAGCACCAAGGGCATCCATATGCTGGTTGCATGCCTGCTGACATGCCTCTGCATCATTCCCCTCTCCCCCAACACACCCACGTGCATTCACCACTCAGTCTGTCTTGGCAGCTGGACCCACTCTCCACTTCTAGGGGCACAAAAAAGAAGCCACTCTTCTTTCAACTTGGTAGGTTTTTTTTACAAGCTTCTACTACAGAGGCCATCATCCCCAGTCTGAGCAGCCAAACCCGGGCTATTTGAACCTCTGCTGTGGTAGTATCTGGCTTCAGTGGGGGTTATTAAAGGCACAGTTCAGTTGCACACTTGCAAAAACACAGATATAAAATTCATGTGTACAAACCACTATTTTCTCGGATCGGGTGCAAGAAAACCTTCTCTTCCAAAATGTCTGCAGAAGGACCCAATTCACGGGAACCACGCAGCTTTCAAGTTGAAGAGGACTTTAAGAAGTGCTACATTGCTGAATATGGACTTCTTGGTGAGAAGTAAAGCACCACAATTTGCAAAGGGGTTGGGGGCAGAGGGAAGGAGAAGGAAGTGTTGGCTAGCGACCTTTTTCCAGTGTGTAAGCATGCAACCATTTTCCAACAGGCAGGATTAAAAAACGCCCTGCACAGCCAGAGTAAACGGGATGGCTACTAGATCTGAGGAAAATCAGCAGCACACGCTGAAAAGACTCAAGCCATTCTTCATCAGAGAACCCCAAAGATGTTTCTGCTTCTCTCCCTGGATCAACCTGGATGGAGGCAGCCCACCCCCCCTTCTTTCTGCTGCAGGAACTGGCTGCTGTGTCTTCTCAACAGTCCAAGGATGGGCAGTGATGTATGTGTTGGTTAAATATTTATTTAAAACAGATTGGCTGCCCAGGGATTTTCAAGCACAGGTTGCCTAGTGTGTGTGTGTGTGTGTGTGTGTGATGGTGGTGGGAAGGGGGAAAAAAAGAGAGAAAAGGCTGAATCCCTTTGGATGGATATGTTCATTGCCCTTTGATCTGGGAAGAGAAGCCAGGAAAATTAAGGTGGGGGAGGGGCGGAAGGGAGGGAGGGGGCTGTAGTAGAGCCAAGCCTTTTAATGGGACATATTTTTTCCCAATCAGAATAATCCTCAAATGGAGTAAGAGGCAGACTAAGAAACTTGCATCACCTTGTTTCACAACAGATTTCAACAAAAGAAGCTTTTGGGATACTCAAGTTCACGTACCTGACTATGTGTACCTGCACGTGCCTGTCTTAAGACAGACACAAGGAAAAGGGATTGTCACACAAAGAACATAAACTCATGAGACATCTCAATAATGCAAGCCAGGCCCCCGTCCCCCCATGGCTGTTCACCCCTCTAACTCCAGTACAACCACAGTGAGGAAGACCAGAAATGCCCGCGAAAAACTGGTTGCACAGGCTGCCCTGGTTATGACTAAACAGGCCACTAAACAAGGCCTCTGCATCCCTGGGGAATTCATCACTTCTGGCTGAAAGGGAAATCTACCCTGGAACAATAGTGGTTCAGACTTCTAGAGATTCCCTGGAATTGCTGATAGTGCCAGAGGGAGAGAAAGCCAGTGCTGAGCATTAAGTACAGAAGCCTCCAGGTTCTTGGCTGATGACCTACTTCTGCTTCTCTGCAGATTTTGGCCTTCCCCTTCGGCTCTGGGAAGGCAAGGCTACCTACACTTTGATACCATAAGCCCTAGCATCTTCTGGCACAGCCTCATTCAAGTCTTCCCCGCATCTCATCTCTACAGCAGATGCTGGGAGGACCCCTCTGTCTCTTTCCTTCAAGCCCAGAGAATGGGGCTGTATTTGGGGGCACTGAACTCCCAGGAATTTCCCATTCCTCTTCCACTGTAATTTGAGGGGAGACCTCTTGCTCCCTGCAAAATCTCACACATGCCGGCGCCCCTCTTCCCTGTCAGCTCACAAGAATCACTGTTCACATATTTTCCTTCCCTGCAACCTCTGCTGTCCCTTCACCTTTCACTACATTCCAGCAATTTTGTTTCATTCTTGAGGGTCCCCACACAATGGGACTTTTTGCCTTTTGCAATGTGCACCCCCTATATTGCTACATTTGTTGTGACCTGCAAAATCCAATTTCCCTGAGTCTCCACTAATTCAGTTCTTTCCATAAAGAAGTCACTCTAGTATAGGAACTATACAGCTTGCAAGATGTGTCACCACTATGTGAGCACATGTAATTGCCACCTTCACACAACACACCTACCTACCTAGCCAATTACTTTCACCCAGGGAGCTGTGGCTGACTGGCAAAAACCTTTGTTCTGACTTTTTTGGGCCAATTCTGGCAGACTGGCTGGCTGGTTTAGGCTTTCAGTACAACCGCAGGAACCAGGAGCCAGAGGGTGTTTGTAATGACTAACCCCTTCACACCAGGTGATTCCGACCTGGGCGCCTGCAACATTCCTCTCCTCTGTTTGTTCAACAGCTTGGAAGCGCTCCAGCAGCCCAAGTTGGAAGCGCCGCCCGATGACAACTTTCCTTCTCCGCAGCCGCCTCTGCGGGCACAGCCAGCACACGAGGCGTGCGTGCAATACAAATCCTCCCCGGGAGAAGCGCAGCTGCCCGCCCGCTCCGCGAGGAGGGCCAAGGGGAACCGGGGGGCAACTACTGCCGCGCCAGCTTTCAGTCCCCCGCCCGGCCAGACCTCAGGTCGGGTCGCCGGCTCTCCCGGGAAGCTCAAAGCCCTTTCTCTCAGCTGGGGTGGACTACCAAGGACCACCAGCCAGCATCGAGCGCTTACCAGGCGGCTAATGCGCTTCTGCGGGCTCGGGGAGGGGGTCTTAAAGGTCATTTAGTCCATCCCTCCCCGAGACAGACCGTTGGCAGCAGCCTTCCACCCCTCCCGCTCCTTCAGCCAGGAAGCAGCCCAGCGGCCGGAGTGCGACGGGGCGCCACCGGGACCGGCTGCTAAAGCACCGAAGGAAGCTGGCGATGCCCCCCGCCCGGCCCGGCCCGGCCCCGCTTACCGGCCAGCAGCGAGAGCGGCAGCAGCAGCCAGTAGAGGACGCCGCACAGGACCCGCAGCTCCATGGCGGCGCCGCTTCAGTCGCAGGGCCGGCGGGCGGCCGTCGGCATCGTCCCGGCTCGGGGCTCCGAGTCCCGAAGCGGCGTCTCGCTGGGCGCAGTGCGGCGGCGGCTCCGTCGGCTTCGCGCCCCACCCGAGCCCAGCCGCCGTCGCTCACCCTCGGCCCGGCGGAGCTCAGCCCGTCCCCGGGGGAGGAGCGGGGGGCGGTCTCGGCTCTGCCCCGCAGCCGGACCCAGCCTCTGCCCGTCCGCCCGCCCGCGCGGTCCCGGCTCTCTCGGGCTTCACACGTGCCAGCTCGGACCCGCCCGACAGCCGGGGCCGACCCTCCCCTCCCCTGCCCTCCCCTCCCCGGCGCTATTCCCCGGGCGGCAGCTCCCCCTAGTGCCCGCTGCGACTCCCGCCTCGGCCCGACCCGGTGGACCCAGGCGGGAGACCCTCCCAGCCCCCTCTCGCTTGCGGCGGCGGCTTAGCCTGGACTCAGGCGGAGATCAGGCGCCCACCGTCGAGGCCCGGGACCGCTTCCCCTCCGCCGGGCTGCTCCAAAGGGCAGCGCTCCTCCCGGCCAGGCCAGAAGGCCCCCCCCCGCCCGGTCTCCCGCTGGCCTTACCTGGAATCCCGGCCGCAGAAGCTCCGGAGGCCGCAAAGCGCTGCCCGCCTCAGCCGGACCCCCCCCGGCCCCCCCCCCGGGTTAAAGAGGCGAGGGGCGCCGGGGGCGCCTCGGAAAGCAGCCCGGGAGCGGCGTTTCCTGACGCGCGTTTGGAGGCTTTCGGGAGGGCCGGAGGGGAGGAGACCCGGGTCCAAATGCCGAACTGAGCCCCCACGGGAGAGGCCGGCATCCGCTGCCTCGGGTGAAGGGACGATTCCTGGAAGGGACGGGCGGAGAAAAGGCGGAGGAGCGGGGCGGGCGGCCTTCCGGGCTTGGCACAGGGGGACCCTCTGTCCCGGCCCGTCCTGGCACGGGAGAAACAGGCGGCAGAAAGCGAGGCATGGCGCGCTCACACGTTCCTTGGGCCGAGCCCGAATGGGGGCAGGGCGAGGGGGTCCCTTGGCAGGGCTGCAACCGGCCCCTCAGCGGCCCCTCAGCGGCCCCCTAGCACGGCCGGCCGGGGAATCGGGGCTGCCCCCCCGCGGTGCGCCTCAGGAGGGTCCCAGGCGGCGGCGCAGGCTCCGGCAGGGGGCGGGGCGGGGCGGGGCGGGGCGGCGGCGCCTTTAAGAGCGCAGCGCGGGAAAAGAGGGGGCGGGGCTTAGGCGGCCCGCGAAAGTGGCCACATTGTAGCGGCGGCCGAGATGGCGCAGCTCCGCCTGACCCGCTTCTTCCCGCAGAGCAAGGCCGGGCCGGGGCAGCCGCCGGGCGCCAAGCGGCGGAAGGGGGCGGCGGGGGAGCCCGAGCAGGAGCCGCAGCTGGTTCCGCCGGGGACCCCGCCCGGCTCCGGACCCCCGCCGGCCGGGCCCCGCAGCAGGAAGAGGCGCCGCTCGGAGCCCGAGCTGGAAGCGGAGCGGGGACCCGTCGCCCCGCCTCGCCGCCCGCCCGGAGGGGCCGCCCGGAAGAGGCTCCTGCTGTCCCGGGAGGAGGCGGAGGAGGAGGAGGCGGTGAGTGGCCCTTCTTCTTGCAGGGTCCCTGCATCCGGATTCACGGGCTGGCTGCGAATTCAACAGCCGCGGTGGGCATCCGGACTGGACGCTGCCCGGGTGGTGGGCCTGCCTCCCGGAGGGGCGCAGCCACGTTGAGCCCGGTCGGATTAGGCCCCCTGCCCGCGACCCGGTCGGCTGGGGTGGGGTGGGGTGGGTGGGGGGTCTGCTTGGTCCCCACATGTTGCTCTGCTGCTGCTCCGGAGTTGCTTTAAAGAAAGTCTCAGCCGGGCTGATGGAATCCTGCCAATCTGCCTCTCTTGCCCACTGCGAGACCGGCATCCTTGGCGTTTATTCAGCTTCCGTGCCATCTGCCTGCCCTGCTCCATTTTTCCCATCTCAGGCAGGCACCAGGTGTGCAGGGGGGCTGAACCCAGGGTTGGCTGGTTGGGGGTCTGAGGGTCTGCTTCTGTTTCAGGTCTCTGCTTCTGCAGCTCTGGGGTCTGCCAGCCCTTCCTCCTCCCTGGATAAGGAAGCAAAGGAGCTGGTGAATGAGATTCTCTCGCCTGGCTTGAAGTTGGGGGGCAGCTCAGTGGCTGTGGCCGGTCGGGAGGAGAAGGTGAGGGCGGCAGGGCTGGCTCAGGAATTCTGGGAGTTGAAGCGCATGGGTTTCACAGTTGCCAAAATTGGACACCCCTGCACTGCAGACTTGAGCTGCTCTAAAACTCACCAGTGCCAATCCTGCTCACCATGCCTCTGCCCATCTCTGTGTCCTGGCCAGCCTTCCTTGCTCTTCCCCTTATCTCTAATGCAGCTTGCCTTTCCCCCCCCCCCCCAGGTGGGGGTTTTGCAAAGGGGGAGGCACTGCTTCCTTGCTCAATCCCAGCCCAGCAGAAAGGGAGGAGGGGAGGGGGAGGCCACCTTGCTGAGGTCTCCCCCTTCTGCGCAGGATGCATCCCAAAAGCAGCTCCTGGAGCTGAAAGGCCGCCTGGGCAAGGTCCACAGCCTGGTGCAGAAGATCAAGGGGGGAGCTGCCAACCTGGAATCTGGTGGTGACCTAAAGAGCCGACTGAAACGAGCCCGGTTGCTGGAATCCCAGATTCGCCAGAGTAAACTCTGCCCAAAAGAGGAAAGGAAGGATCTGGAATCCACAGCAGAGATCAGGTGGGGAAATAGCTCTGTCCATCCTGAGCTGAGGTTTTTTTGGGTGGGGGGGTCACTGGCACGACTGGCTCATCTGAGATCAAGTCTGATTCAGTCAGCCGGATTGAGAAGCCCACCATTTGAAGCCTCTCTCTGCTCTTGGCTAGTGAGAAGGTGCCGGCCTACCAGCGCTTCCACACCCTCGCCCAAGACGTGCCCCCTGGTCTTCTGCTGCCGTACAAATACAAAGTGCTGGCTGAGATGTTCCGTAGCACCGACACCATTGTGGCGATGATGTTCAACCGCTCGGAAATGGTCACCTTTGCCAAGGTCAAGCAAGGCGTGCAGGAGATGATGCGCAAGTGAGTTTCTTTCTGAGCACCCATGCAAGCATGGCTTTAGGCCAAGGGTGTCCGACCTTGGCCTCTTTTAAGACTTGTGAACTTCAACTCCCAGAATTCCCCAGACAGCCCTGCTGACGGTTGGACACTCACTTAGACCTAAGACTGGAGCTTTCCGTGGGGCTTATATGCTTCCTATCCACGCAGGGCTTGGTCCCGATTTTCCGGAAAGCTAACGTTGCCCACTAATCTGCTTCCTGTGCTGCAGGCACTTTGAAGAACGGCATTTGGGACAGATAAAAACGGTGTACCCAGGTTCTTACGTTCTACGCCAAGAGAAAAATATCCCTACCTTCAGTGGAGTGGTCAAGCGAGGCACCTACCAGCTGACTATCGAACCAGGGTTGGGAACAGGTGGGTCTGGGCGGGAGGCCACCTGCATTGTACAGGTGCCATACTTTACTAGCCCAAGAATGTTATGGTGTGAGCTCAGCCTTGGTGTGTGTCTGCAGGATGTCTGGGCTTTTTCTGCCCCAGCCCGTCGGGAAACAAGGACCTGCGAATGTTTATCTAGATGCTACCACCTTCCTCACTTCCCTAAAGCATGTGGAGATGGGAGGGGGGTCCTGAGCGTCTCTTCTTGTGCGCTGATTCCTCTTCTCACTCCCAGGGGAGAAGCTGACCGCATCCCTGCTGATGGAACGCCGGAACTGCTTCTGCAAGAACTTGATGGCCAGGGTCAAGGAGCACCACAAGGCAAGCATTTCTGAGGGGCAGCTTGGCACCCTTTCCTCCCCTGCTGGCACAGTAGGAATGTGGCCTTTCCCACGTCTTGAGACTTGTGCTTGGCCTCCTCCTAGGCGTTCCTGGCTTCTCTGGACCCTCCGATGGTGATAGCAGAGGATGAGCTGACCCGCTGGCACCCTCGCTTCCGGGTGGATGAAGTGCCTGATGTTGTGCCCGCTGAGCTGCCCCAGCCTCCCCATGTGGACAGGGTCACCACTGCGCAGGAGGTGCTGGCCAAGGCACAAGGCATGCTGACGCCCAAGGTACAGCCTGGGAGGGGGCTAGCTTTGCCCCAGGTTGATCTATGCGCCACAAGCCTTCTTGGAAATGGTTTTTAAAAAGAGCACCTGCATTTTCCTCTCCCCAAACAGATGGAAAAGGCATTAACCAACCTGGTCCTACGGACGGCAGACAGCAGCCCCTCCACCCCACTGTCGCCTCGCCCAGCTCTGCCCGGAACCCCCAACAGCCTGAAAGGCGTCTCGCTGTCCTTAGTAGAAAGGGTGAGTGTCCCCACCCCTCGAGCTATGGCTGCTGCTGCTCCGTTTCCCTGGATGCATCTTGGGGTGGGAGGATAGGCCCTTTTTCAATTCCCTTGCCCCCCATAGAAATGGTTGGCCATGGCCACCCCTACTCTATAGGACAGGTTTCCCAACCTTGGTGACTTTTTAAGCTCATGATTGGCTGGGGGATTCTGGGAGTTGAAGTCCACAGGTCTTACCAAAGTTGGGGAAACCTGCTAAAGGAAAAAGTCAAAGCTGGGCTTGCCTGGCACCAGATGCCCACAGCTGGAATTACATCAGTGGTACCAAAGACCGTCCTCCTACCCTCCTCCTCTCCCCAGGTCAGGGCCAAGGAGGCTCAGAAGCTGCAGGCGCTGATGACACGGAACCCCCAGCAGGAGCAGCGGCTGGCAATGCTGGCCCGTCTGCCGGAGATGGCACGTATCCTGCGCAACGTCTTTGTGACAGAAAAGAAGCAGGCCCTCTCCATGGAGGTGGCATGCCAGCGGATGATAGACAGCTACCAGGCGCTCATGCCCAGGGGTAAGGCAAACGGGTGGGTGGCTCTGGGGCAGGGGAGGGAGGAGGCTGCCCTTTGGGGTACTCACTAACACAAAGCCCCACCTGCCTTTGGTAGCTCAGATGACTCGGCAACCCCAACAGGAAAACCAGCTCAGGAGTTCTCCTGCTGAGCAGCAAGGCCTCTCTCAGGCCTTAAAAGTTTTGGTCTTTCATGGTGCTTCCCCTGGGAAGGGGGCTTAGACCACCACCACCCCACCCTCCAGTAATGGTGACCCCTGCCCATCGAGGACACTCATTTGATGGCCAATTGGTTGCCAA
The DNA here is from genome assembly GCA_017656035.1 of Myanophis thanlyinensis. Classification (NCBI taxonomy): domain Eukaryota; kingdom Metazoa; phylum Chordata; class Lepidosauria; order Squamata; family Homalopsidae; genus Myanophis; species Myanophis thanlyinensis. The sequence goes on from JAEANM010005029.1 coordinate 9,388, forward strand.
TTGATTGTCCCAATTGATGGCCCTCAAATATGCCAGGCTTCTTACGTGACCCAAGTCTCCCCCTTTTTCCCCTGCAGGAGAGATGGAAAAACACCTCCACCTCTTCGCAGAGCTCCTGCCGGATTGGGTGAGCATCCTTGCCATTCGCCAGGAGAATTACCTGAAGCTGGACAAAGCCATGGACCTCAATGTCGTAACCGAGAGGCTAACTGCGAGAAAGCGGGAAGAGGAGAAACTCTGATTTTTTGGAGGGGGGAAGAGAGACAGCCAGAAAATGGACTGACTTCCTGGCCTCCTTTGTCTTTGTTCTAGATAGAAATAGGAGAGTGGATTTTCTCTCCAATGGGAAACCCACAAGCTTTTTGGCAGAGCCATGACAGAGAGGAGGGTGGGCACTTTGACATGATTCAACAAGCCACTTTTTTTTAAAGGCACAAAACATTTTTGCCTCTTGGGCAGTTTGGAAAAGGTGTGGCTGCTTTTCCAGGAAGGGTGGGGGAGTGGGGAAGTTTGGAATCCCACATCCTGTCCATGAGTCGAGAGCAAATAGGAATGCTTTTTTTTTTTCTTTTTAAAGAAAGGCTTGTTCTGTCTTGAAATGTGATTTGCATACAAAACTGGGCATTAAACTTAATTTCCTTGAAGCTAGACAAGCACATCTCTACCCCCTCCCCTTCCCAAGGCCGGTTCCAGACCACAAGTGTTTCTAAAATCGCAGAATCCCTTGAGCAGTTCTGCTGAGGCTTTTTGGCCCCCTTGTCTGGCCCCCTGAACAGCAGACCCCAAGAAATCCCATCAGAGCAAGATACAAGAGCAATAGTGAATCTTTAATAGCAAATTGTTTTACAGAAGTGTTTGTTTGTCCCTTCAGGGAATTTCTAGAATAGCAGGATAAGAAGCCCTCTAGTCACAAAGCATCTTTCTCCCCTTGTGAGGAGCTAAGAAAAAGCACAGCCTCGCCTAGGAAGTGGTCAAAACTATGCAAATGGACATGTTTAGCCTCTACTCTAGCTGGCTGCCTTATCAAAGTGGAATCACCAGGAATGTTCCCAGGACTGAACTCAATGCGTGGGATTAAGAGTGAAGTCAAATGCTTTTGTGGTTGGGTTGCTTAAGACCCACCCAGCAATCTGGCCTTCTGGAGGCAGTGGGTCCACCTTATTTCCCTCTAGCTTCTGGAAAGGAACATTGCTGCATTTGAGATGAACATCGTCCTTCTCAGGAACATCCTCCACACGTGCCCCAGCTATAACCAGTGGGGCCATATTGCCAGAGATCTTTGGCTGCCCTTGCTTCAGGTTTCAAATTGTATTTAAAGTATTTGGCGTGCTGTTTATTATATTAATGTAAGGAACTACACCCAGCACTTTCTGGATTGCTCAAGGTTTGGCCAGCATGCAAAGAAGTGGCAGCCCCCCCCCCCCCCTCCTGGAAAGTTCAGGGGTTGGAAATCGAGTTGCAGGGAGGGCTAACTAACCCAGGGCATCAGTGGTATTGCAAGAGTGAGTAGAGGGGAAAGGGCTTCAGGGCTTCTACACCTTTGAGGAAGGACAGCTCAATGAGCACCAGGCAGTCCAAGATGTCGGCCTGCAGTTTTGTCATCAGCTCACAGGCAGCTCGCATGGTACCTGGGAGGGAAGGAGGGAGAAGAGTTATTAGCGGGGCTAAGAGGACAATGCAAAAATACTAAGATAAATTTAGGTCCTGCCTTTCCTTCAAGAATGTGAAGTCTCTGCTCCCAGTTCAGCGCCTTTGCCACGCTACTGCCCTGGATGCCAATTATGATGGCCATGTGGCATCTGGATTAGATGCCCCTCTCCTCTATATCTCTGTTATTGGGGGATGGGACTCGAAGGAATGGGTCACCTGTTGCAGGCTTGCAACAGGCAGATAGATGGTGGTCATATGGGGACAGAAGGCTGGAGGTGTTAGCCTCTCATTTGATGCTTTGCAGTTCTTAAGCACTAGAAACAATACTGTGACAGAACACTAAGACCAGCCTCTTTTTTTTTGCTATAAAAATGAACTTTTAAAAAGGAGGTGGTCATTGCCTTGCAAAACCACAGCCTGAACTCACCCCCCCACCTCTTCTTCCTTAACAATTGAGTCCACTTGCGCACTCCTGGGAAATCCCCGAATCTTCCCCCAAGGCCCCCTCCCATCCCACCACACAGCACAGCATGTTCTATAGCAGCAGAAGTTACACAGTATCTCGAAATAATGTGAAAGTTGCGAAAGTTGCCGTCCTGGTGTCACAAGCAGCCAGTAATTGCTCACCTCCCGTTGCCAACAGATCGTCCACGATGATGACTTTCTGTCCTGGCTCCACTGCGTCCTTCTGGACCTCCAGCTCTGCCTGCAGGAAGGAGGAGAATAACGGGCCTTTCACCCTAATCCCACAGGTTGCCCTTGGCAGGTGAGCCAAAAGCCACTAACGGAGTTGGAAGGGACTTTGGAGGTCAGTCTTCTAATCTATCCCCATGCCCAGGCAGGAGACCATATACCATTTCAGACAAACGGTTGTCCAATCTCTTCTTAAAAACCTCAAGTGTTGCAGCACCCACAACTTTGGTAAAATTTTGTCAGAGCTGCACAAACTCACCTTGCCATATTCCAGCGCGTAGGAGATGGATTCGGTGGCTCCGGGGAGCTTCCCTTTCTTGCGGATGAGCAGGAATCCAACCCCCAACCTCTGGGCTAAAACTGGCCCAAAGAGGAAGCCGCGGGAATCGAGGCCTGGCAGAGCAAAGGGGGGGGGTCACTTTGGGAGGGCAAGTCCATCAGGAGGGGGTCTTTACAAACCAGGTGAGGAAACACACCTGTGCTTGAGTGGAGGTGGTCAAGGAAACCACTGACTTTCCACAAAAATTGGGAGAAAGCAAAGTTCAGACTTTCTTTGGAGCAGACAAGAAAATTTAGGGGTTGGTGAGCTTCTCCAAGGAACACAGAAACAGGACAATGCAATGAAGAGCAACAAAAGCTAAGACACGCTATCCTTTTTGGAACATGGGACCAGTTGCATGCTGGGCTCTTTCCAGAGGGGAGAAGGGGCCTTGGTCTTGAGCCATTGTGTCCCATGCCAAAGCTACACAACTGAGGCTACAACTTCTCTCTCTGTGTGTGTGTCACTCACCTGCAATGTAGTCGATGTTCTTGTGGGAGGCCCTGATATAGGATTCCAGCAGATCAATCGCCCCTTTGAAGGCCACGGGGTCCTTCAGCATGGGACTGATGTCCCTGGGAGGGGAGGGAGAAGGAAAGGATGGGGAGGGGCGCCACAAGGCTGGAAAGGCCCCCTTCCTCGCGAATCCCCACTGCAATTTAAGGGGGGTGGGTGGCGGGGGGGGGCTGCTTTCCCATGGGGCTGCCCAGGACCCGGGTTGGATCCTGCGGGGCTTCCCGGGGGGGTTCAGGAGACGGTGCCTTGGGTGGGATGAGGGAGAAGCGGCCAGCCTCCCCCTTCCCAGGAGTTTCCCAGCCGCCTGGGAGGGAGCTCGGGGACTGGCCGGAGGGGCTGCCGGGGGGGGGGGGGACCGGCCAGCCGAGAGAGAACAGTGGCCGCAGCTGCAGAGCGGGGGCTCTCGGGGAGCCGGCGGGGGGATCCCGCCTTCCGATTCCGCCCCGGGCGCCTTCGCTCGCTCGCTCGCTCGCCCAGCCGCCCGATTCCTCCCCGGTTGAGCCGGCCAGGCGGGGCAAAGGACATTCCAGGCGCTGCGGCGGCCTCTCCGCTTGTGCCCAAAGGCCGTGCAGGGGACGCCCCCGCCCCGCCCCCGCCGAGCTCCGGGCCCCTTACCGGAAAATGACCCCGGGCGACGGAAAGTCCGGGAAATCCCGAATCCGCTGGCGGATCAGGCGCCGCTTCTGCTCGTCCTCGGGGCTCATGGCGAAAAGGGCTGCTCCCTTCCCGGACGAGCAAGTGGCATGCGCGGGGAGGAACCACTGGCGCGCTGGAGGGGGGAGGCCAGGGGAGGGGGAGGGAGCGGCGCCCGGGCCCTGCAGCGACGCCCGGCCAAGGACCGCCTGCGCCTCCCCGCTTGCAGGGCAGGATCGGCCGGTCCGCGAAGCCGTCGCCCCTCCCCCCTGCCAAGGTGCGCCGGGTCTCAGGTTTCCCGGGGGGGGGGCTGTCTCCCTCCCGCCTTCCCCCTCCCTCCCAGGCAGGGCACAAAAGGGACCTTTCAGTGCCTACCTGCCCGGAAGCGCAAGAAAGGCTCGCCCCACCTCCGCTCGGAGCTCCGTGTTGGGAGGCAGCTCCGCCCCGAAGGTGCTTCTCCAGCCTGGCAAGGTCGGCTTCCCGTTCAGCTCATTCAGGTCTAGTTTCCAAAGGGGGGGAAAAACCCCAAGGAAGTCCGGTTGCCTTTCGGGGAATCTCCTGGGGGACAGCCCCGACCTCTGCCTTTGCCCACCTCCAAAGCCCCGGGTTCAAAGGCAGGGCCCTCTGGCACCCCCCCCCCCAAAAAAAAGGACACCACCACACCACTGGAATATATAATCAGCCTTCATTTCTTACAAATGCTCAGCAGTATTAAAAATTGGCCTCAACAGATATAAAACTAATTCATTTCTTTAAAAGAGAAAAATCACAGTAGCAGAAGCTCCTTCATGTCAGGATTTGGCACTTCCTGAAAAGCAGGTGGCTCCAACTACAGAGCGCCTGCCTGGGTCTTGGAAAGGCTTTGGCTGACCCTGAGATGCCCCTTCAGATCCAGAGAACGAAGCTCTCTTCCCCTGCAGCCCCGGAGGGAGACCCTGCAGCTTGCAAGGGCATCAAGCGTTTCTTCCTTCCCAGAGAGAGGCTCACTTCAGAGGGATTAAAGTCGCCCCCTTCGCCAAAGCCACCCTTCTGAAATGATTCTTCCGATGCTTTTTCTGAACAAGCAGCAGCAGCCACTGGAGTCGCCTTCCTCAGGTTGGGGGGCCAATCGTTGCTGGACAAGGGATTGCCAAGGCCAGGCCCTCAGTGAGGCCAAAAGCATCTCTTTGGGTCAGAAGGGGGAGCTTTCAAACACTTCCCCAGCTTCTCACAGCCCGGAGGAGCCCAGTTCTGGAAGAGAGAGAGAGGGGGGGGGGTCAGCCTCATCACTGCAAAAGCGAGGGCCCTTGTGCCAGGGTGAAGCCAGCCCTGGATCTTCCGGCTTCCTCAAAAGTGGCACCGCTGGAGGTAGAGCAACCGACACCCTTGCAAAGCCAGTGTGGGGCTTATTCCTTTGACCGAGATACAGCATCTCTCCTTCCCCACTGTAAGGAACCCTCGCCTCCCCCCAGCTTCAGCTTCTGTGCTGGCTGTGGCTGATGGATCGTCCCACTGGATGAGAACAGCCACACTGGATATCCAACCCCACAGCCATTCAAGCACAGGCCAAACCAGAGAGGGATGTGCTCCACAAGCCTCCCCCCCCTCTCCCCTCCCCCCCTGAGAAGTAGGATATCCATGAACCAAGAAAGGAGCCCAGCTAAGCCACTGGAAATTCAAAATAGACTGGACATTTGACTGGGCTGATATAAGATCTCCTACCTTGAGCAGGGGATTGGACTAGAAGACCTCTGAGGTCCCTTCCAGCCCTATGATCCCATGCTCCATGTCCTGTTGTGCAGCTGAGGTCTTTTGTACACGGTTATTCCGTAGGTGGGCCCTTTTTGGCCTGAAGATGCACCTTTTTGTGCAACCTGTACAACACAGCACAGCACTCCAGGCCCTTCCTTGGGTGATGCTCCATCATCATTTTGCACAGACATGTTTGCGGAGCTTCTCCCAGGAGAAGAGAGCAGCCTCGGGAGGCCAGGGGTGAGGCCGATAAGAACATTTGTGCTTTAATGAGCAGTTTGATGGATTAGTCTGGCAACTGATGGATCAGGAGGCATTTACATAGTGGCACCGAAGGAGGGAAGCAGCCTGGCTCCCCCTGGGGCTTGCTGGGATTGGCTCAAATTGTGCCGAGAAGGGACAGGAGGCTCTTCAGGCTTCCTAGGAGGGAACATTCCTTGGGGGGGGGAGGCGAGGGGGAGAGGAAAAGGGTTGGGAGAGGGAGGGGAGCCAGCCACTGGAGTGATGGAGCGGACTGTGTCTCCCATGGGCCAGGGCTGAAAACCATGGAAGCCCTTCCTGCCACTCAGGAGGAGGAGGAGGAGGAGAAAAAGACCAGCTGCTGGGCACTAGGAGAGAGGGTGGCATAGCCATCCCAGCAAAGTCCTTTGTTCCCTCCAAGTCCTGTCTCTTCTTCTTTCTTCAACCGGACCCTTAAAATTCATCTGGACAAAGATGCCGCCTTCGCCCAGAGCCAAATCTCCCCTCACTGGCACTGCAGTCTACGAGGCATCAGTGGATGCCAGTCAGCCCAACGGATGTCCCCACTTCTCTGCCAACCTATGCCATCTTCCGCTTCTCTTTCTTGCACGCTGGCAAAGGCTGCCTCACCCACTCCAGTCTACTACTGCGTTTACAGTGCCTTCTCCCCCCACAGCTCCCACTTTCCCCATCCACCCATGGTTGAATCCGGCTGTCAGTTGCTAAAGGGTCATCCCCACCCACTCCATCCTGCTGGCCCTCCTTTCGTGGGTGGCGGAGGAGAGCTTCTGCCTGCCTGACCCGCCCAGCTCCTCCTGGAGCTCTGAATTCTGCTCAGCTGACACCAGGGGGCAATGATGCCCAACCAGAAGAGCAGGAGGCCCTGGGAAGCCTGTTCCCCCCCCCCCACTTTCCTGGGCAACTTAAATGACAATTAAGGGGGCTTTCAAAGCCCACTTCCCACTTCTGAAATGCTAAGCAGAGGAAGTGGAGCAGTGGGGCAGAAAGCATTATCATTCCATTAAGCTCAGCCTCTTAAGAGGGCTCAGAGGAGCCTCCTGTGCCACAAAAGGTGTCTCTGTTGTCCAAACCATCCTGTGGTTTGCGTGGTTTTGACTCAGGTTATGTAAAGCAAGCCATTGTGGCTTGCAAACTATGGCTTATGGCTTAGACCAATGTTAGCCCAGGGAATTGTGGTTTTTCCATAAACCTTGGCTTAGGGCCCTAGGTAAACTAGAACTCCCTAATTTGACTGCTGCAAAGACCAGGTTTCTTTCCTTCTCCTAAATGTAGGGTAGTGATGTAGCTTGCAAAAACTTCCTTAGGATCTCATGCTAAGCAAAAACAATTTTAAAAAAAGGCCGACAGGACTGAATGGTGAGCCACATTTTCTCACAGGGTGAGCTTCAAAGAGGCAAAGGGGGAGATGCTGCAGGTGCTGTACAGAAGGCCGACGTGAGACAGGTCCAGGTGAGTCTAACTGGAGAAAGCCCTACATTGGGATTTGCATTTGAGGTCTGAAAAGTATAAGTGCAGCCTGCAGCAAGTGTAGCTCCGTGCAAGCTGATCACTGTAGAGCTATTTCAACGGGGGCTTCTTCCTGCTGAAAGACCCTCTGCTGGAAATGCACCTCAAACCTGCTGCATTCCGGATTCAGCTTACTGAAGAGGAAACATCAGGCGTTCCGTGTGCTTGAGGAGTGCGTGGGGGTTGCTTTGCTCTGCCAAGAGACACTGCAGTGCCTCCTTTTGCATTTCCCACCTGGTGAGAACAGGGCAGCACAGTCCTCCTGCCACAGGAGAGGCCAAAGGTCACCTGGCCAAGGCCACCCCTATGCAGTCTGGATGGCCCTGCATTCCCCCCCTGCTGGCTGCTCTTTCGCCCCCTGCCCAGCCCCTGATCCAGGCCGGGTGCCTGGTGCTTTCCTGGCCAGCTCCACAAGGACAATAGGAGCCCCTGTCTTTCGATGCCTTACCATGACTGCCTTGTCACAGACGTTCAGCTGAGGCTGCCCCGGGAGCAGCGTGGCCTTGTGCTCTTGGACGATGGGAGAGACTCTTTCCAGAACAGACTGGTATTCGGCGCTGGAGAAGCTGAAATAGAAGCACAGCCGTCACAGAGCCCCAAAGGCAGGGAACATGGACAGGCCTGGCCAGAAAAAATGCCTTGCCGTAGTCCCAGCTGTTTCCTAAGCCATATGTTGCTTGAGGACACACTAGCCAGCCAAACGAAGCTTTGTAGAATCCCAGAACTGGATGGGGCTATTTGAGGCCATCCAGTCTGACCCCCTTTTCAGTGCAAGAATGCACTATGAAACCAACCCCCACAGATGACTGTCTAGAATCGTCCCGAACACGTCCAGGGAAAGGAGACTTCCCTGCTCGCTGGGGGTCATGGTATGTGGTCCAGGTTTGCCAGGTTTTTAAAAGTGCAAAGTATTTCCCATCGATTGCTTCCTGAGCCTCCTTTTCAGTTCAGGATCTCAGAGGCTGAAAGGGAGGATTTCTGCCTCCAGAGCAGATCCCCTCCCACTCCCTGCTGCCTAACAGGGCAGTGACTCTTGGGGGTGATCAACAACCTCCCCCCCTCCCCCCCAGAGAAAGGACCCATCACCTGAAGAAAATTCCCCGTGCACTGACTGCCCTGGGCTGAGGGCAAGAGAGATTGTTCGTTGCCAGGGTTTTGCCTTCTACCTTAAGGAGCAGCTCCACCCTCCTCTTGCCCCCCTTATTTTTACCAGGATTATAAACATTGGCAGGTATTTATTTAAGTGGATTAATGGCTCCTTTTCTCTGTGGCATTATTTCAAGCACATCTCAGGGCTTAGACTTCGCAATCTCATTGTGTCTATCATAGTAAAAGTCCCTTAGGGAACAAACAAGCGCAAATCAATTCGGAGACCAAATGGAAACCATGCCCCACTCAAACTTCCTTTTTCTTCCAGTCTGAGCTCACCGTGGTGCCAAGCTGTCGGGCTGTAGCCGGCCCACCTCCTTCTCCAAGATCAACCACACTCACAAGCCTGGGACTTGTCGTGGCAGCACTTCCCACAAACGCCAATCAGCATCGTTGTCCTCTTGCGCAACCCTCCAGTGCCCCAAAGGAAGTGTGTGATGTGTGTTTCATTGCTTGCAATCGAACTCCATGGGGTGTGGGGGGGGGGACTGGACCACAACTCTAAGCAAAGAGGAAGGAAGCTGGCAAAGGGAAGTTGCCCTAGGAAGTTAAGCTTTAAGGGATTTACTGCACAGCAGAAGAGATCCTGTGCTATGGAACAGCAAGACCCTCAGTATTTCTCAATCCTGGCAACTTTCAGAGACCTGGCCTTCAATCCCCAGAATGCAACAAATTCCCAGCAGGTTGGCTGGGGAATTCTGGGAGTTGAAGTCCAGACTTCTTAAAATCACCAAGATTGAGAAACACTGCTGTACAAGGCTAGGCAAAACTGCCCTAGATGGAGGTAGTTCACTCATCTTCGGGGACCTAGAACGGCCCGCTTAACTCAAGGCAGAACCAAACCCTGGTTCTTCTGCGGGCAGGCCTGGGCTTCCATCCTCCCCATAGGGGAAGGCCAGCAGCACCCATCCACTGGTGTCAGACCAGGCCAGGTCACCCCTCTGCTCCCCGGGAGATGTGCCTGGCAAGGGCCATCCAATCTCAATGTCCAGCAGCTCCCCCCTGGGAATCAGAGCCACCCTCCCCCAGCAGGCAAGACCACAAAACGACAAGGGACCTCAGTTCGAATCCACAATGTTCGTGGTAGCCGTGGGGCTATGCCTACACAGGTGTCTCGAACGCCTCTTGTCTCCGCCAAGCAACAGGCCGCTCTGTCCCCAGGATGCCCTAAATTTGTATTCCGTCTCTTCAAGCCTCCCCAAGAGCGGCTGGGAATTGCAGCGGAAGAATGAAAGGGAAGAGTGAGCCGGTGCTGGGTGAGCAGGTGGCGCGGAGAAGAGGCTGCCTGTGAGATTCCCCCTGCGTACCGGAATTATTCCAGACTCTGGATGAAGGCACAGAGTGGACGGAGTCCAGGGTCAATGCACTAATTAACACTGTACCTCCGGGAGGTCCACAGAGAGCCAATCAGGAATGGAAGGGGAGGCAGGTGGTCCCAGGCACAGGTGTGACGTGCTGCTTAGTTCATTTAGTGTAATTGTGCTCCCGCAATCTGTCCCCTCTCCTCCTCCCACTTGAAGCAGATCCGGAGGACGGAGCTCATTCCGGGGTTAACCCTGCTGTGGCTGGCAGCATCATCCTCTCGGAACTGAGAGGAAGGGGGTTGGGGAGCACACCGGCTTCGTCCCAGGCATGTTTCGGGTTCTTTTCCCTCCCTTTCCAGCATTACTGGGAATCCAAGGGATGACAACCCTCTGGCAAAATGGTTTGGGTCATCTGCAAAGGCCGGCTTGGGGAGGGGGCTTCCTTTGGGGGGGGGTGGCTCTCTGCTTATGGAACTGCTCTCCCTGAGAGGCTGACCAGGCTCCACCTGCAACCGAGAAGCTGCTTCTTGTGTCCTTTCCCCCTTTCCATCCGAAGGCTGTTGGGCCTCCGGTCCAGGGTTATTTCAACCTCAGCAGCTTAGGACGTGTGGATTTCAAGTTGCAGCTGCCTCGGGAATTCTGGGAGTTGAAGTCCACATTTCTTAAGTTGCTGAGGTTGATTATCATGGCTCTGCTTGCGTCTTCACAGAAGATGCCTCGGCCTCCTCAATGGCCGTCTACGGAAAAAGGGGGCCAAGGAGGTTGGTTCTCCCAGGGTGAAGCTTCCCATGGGCACCAGCGTTCTTTCCCTTCCCCGCGGACAGGAATAGGGTTGTTTTGCCAGTCTGCAGGTCCTTTTTGAGCCATATTTTATGAGGGAAGGTAATAAGCAGAATTCAGTTGATAAGAGTTATATTCAGAATTATAAT
>JAEANM010005030.1:0-20077 GCA_017656035.1 Myanophis thanlyinensis
GCCTATTGCCTGAGCTCATTTAACTGTTATGGCTTATTTGTTTAAATGGCAATAAAACTTTGCAGGATTCTGTAGTCAACAATATGGCATACCTTTTTATGTTCTTGCTTTAAGCAAGCTCCAGGCTTATATAAATCAGGTACATAAGAAAACACTTTCAGAATACATTCAGCTTCATACAAAGCTCTGGACATATTTTTAATGCATTTTTTGACATTTATTTAAATTTTTCTTCTAAGCAAAAAATACAGTGCAGTAAAGATTAAAACATAAAATATTCAGGAACTGAAGAGTATTTTCCCCGTTAGCACAACTTTCTAAAATAACAAGCTGATAACCAGGTGTTAACATCACTTAGCATCTTATTTGAAACATTTGACCTCTCAATTTGTTTTAACTGAACTTGGAGTTTCTGTTTTGTAGATGCATCTTTTTTCAGTTATGCATAAAGAACTTTGCAATGAGTACTTCTCATTTATTCAACAGCATTTATAGGCTGCCTCAATTTGTGTGAAAGTAGGTAGCAAAAAACAATTCAGTGTACAATAAAATTAAAAAATCAGAAATATTACAGTATTTTTAAATTAATCCATGATGATTACCTAAATACCAAAAATATAGCACCAATTTTACTTGTGTTCAGAAAGCAAGGAAGTTTTTGGTTGCCCATAATTCAGATATTCTATAGAGTTGGGCTGCTGCTGAGAAGTCTTGTTACCTGATTCATAATTCAAATGCTTCCTGCATTAATTCTAGTTAATTCTCAGAGTGCCTTTGTCCATCTTTTCCTGCCCAAGTATTAAAGAATGAGGTTATTTTCCAAGATGGGTGGCTGACTCTCCACATATTCTGTAGCTTTTTTTTTTTGGCCTGTCTTGCTTTATATTATGATCTACTTTGAGACCTCTGTTTAATTTCAAACTGTGTTTATGTAACATAGCTACCTCTGGTATACAGTATACTTTCTTTTCCACTTGGTTATCCTGGAGACAAAGTTATTAACTTTACTATACAGAGGGGGGACATTGCCTAGGCCTGTCTTCCTACATTGCACAAACGGAGCTCCACATCTAGGCATGTTATATTGTCAAGCTAAGTGGTAGTTGACTGTATCCAAAGAAGTTAAGTTAAACAGGAGTTCTTGGTTCTTTATATAGAATGCCAGAATGTGATATTACTGTGGAAGAAATAAACTGAGAGCACTTCGTGCAAGAACATTTCTCCTTGAGAAATGAGAAGATCTGAATGCTAAGTTCTTGCTGTCAAGAACTCCCACTATAGAACTATTTAGATTGTGTTAATTCTTTGTTTGATCTTACTATAAATAGGAATCATTTTATCGGTGCCAATTAGCAGATGCAAGTCTGCGTAGCTACAGGAATGCATTGGTGCAGTAATGGGAAATGGAAGGAGTTGAGTCTGTGCAGAACTCTTGCAGGATGAGTGAATGATTATGAACCCATGTATGAGAAAACTTTATATTGGAATGGGGATTTCTATTTTTTAAAAAAATATTTTTTGTATTTAGTGGTGGTTCAGCTCTCACAACCCCAATAATCTCACAGGTCACTACAGGTTGGCACATATTTGACATCCAGCCCTTTCTTATCAATGGAGACTGGCAAATGGCCAGTTTTAAGTTTCTGGATGTTATCGTAAAAGAGGATCTGACCTGGGTGCTCACAGCAGAGATTATACTACCTGAGACTTCTCAGGTAACAACAACTAAATGAAAAACTGTTGGTGACCTTCTACTGTGCACCATAGAGAGTATTTTTAACTTACTGCACCTGTGTATGATTTGCCAGTTACACAGTGGCAGATAGGACAGTGCTCCAGAGGGTTGACACCATTGCCCAGAGGATCATTGGTTGCCCTCTCCCCTCTTTGAAAGAGCTTTATAGCTCCCACTGCCTTAAGACAGTTCAAACCATCCTTAAAGATCCGTCTCATCCTGTGCACCCTTTTTTTGAACTAATACCATCTGGCAGACGGCACAGGACAATAAAAACAAGGACAAACAGGTTGAAAAACAGCTTCTATCCCAGAGCAGTATTGAATTCTACTGTATAGTGCAATATTAATGCAATATCAGGGGGTTTCAATTGTATAGAAAGTAAAGGATGTGTGTCTGTGTTTTATTTTATGGTTATAATATACTGAAGGTAGCATTTAATTTTGTTGTATGACGTGCAATGACAATAAACTAAAACTAAAAAGTAAAACTAAACTACTTCATAGCAATATAAAATTATTTATATTTTCTAACTGAACTGAATTAGTAAAAGCTGAACCATACATTTAGAAAAAGTGATTATTAATAATACAACAATAATTTAATATAACAATTTAAATAGGTGCTGCTAGCCTATAACATTATCAATCCTAAATGTAGACTGAATCTTTTGAAGACAACCACAGCTTCATATGCAACCGCTGTCATATGACAATGGTGGCTGTAAATACAAGCAAAATATAGCAAAGTATTATTTTATTTTGTGGTTCCAATCAGCAAGCCAGATTCTCTTGAACAGGTCATACCTGTTGCAGAACCTTGTTTTTCAGTGAATAGTTTGTGTCCTGGTTTCTTCACCTCTTTTTGGCCTTTGGGCACATTGAAACTTTTTGCCCTGAAAGCCCTTTTGCAAAATGACCACTGTAGTGACAGGACTCATACAAACTAAAAAATTCAAGTGGGTTGTGAAATTGGGAAGTTTCCAAGAGGAAGATTCATTGGCACACTGACATTTATTGGCATCGCTAAAGCTTCTGGATATTAATAAAACTATTTTCTGAACTGTATGCTTTAAAAAGATTATTTTGAACTTTCTTTCCCAAGTCACACGGTGTCTTCAGCACATTGGCAGTCTTGCTTCTTATTTCCCAGTGATTCCCCCTACCCTAAGCATTCAGTATTATTTTTTCTACTAGTGTGTGTGTGTGGGTAATACAATTGCTGCCCTAGTATAAAATCATTTTTTTGATTTGAAATTAAAAAATCAAGTTCCGCCATAAGCAAGCGATGAAAGGTTTCTCTATTTCTTTGCTTTGATGTACTGATCCTGTGATGGATCTAATGTTTGTCTGTGACAGACAGAGGCTAACCTATGCTTCACTTTGGAGGCATCCAGCAACTGGTTCTTTCCAGGATTCCATACATGTTGGTAGTTCTAATGGGTGCAGCTTATCTTCCATGGATTTTTTTGGGAGTGGGGTGGGGTGGTATTTGCCAAAGGTACATTTGAGGCAGGCAAGAGAAAACCTTAAATGGAGGGGAATTGTTGATAATGTTGCTGTGTGGAATATTTTTCTCTTTACTCCAGTAGGGTGGGACTATGTCCTACAAAATTTCTGAATACTTTGTATGGGTAGCTTCAGATGCCTCTGGCAGACAGATGTAAGACTTAAAACAGTGGAGGGAAGAAAAATTAATGCACTCTTCAAGTTTTTTTAAACAATGACCCATATCCACTAATGGTAATCATTGTTAATGATAATTGTTAAATGTGATCAATTTTAACTATATCTTTTGGCAATTAGGAAATGAACACCCACAGTTAACTCAGTTTTGTAGCATATATGATGACAGTCCTTGTGATTGTATTGGTTCAGGCATTTCATTGATCATTAACACTGAACATGTGATATTTAACTTATAATGTCATCCTTAGCCGCATTAAAACAATCAAGTTTCTTGAGCTACAGTTTCCTATCTTATGAGAAATAGCAGTCAAAGTCCATATGACTGCGTTTAATTAGCTTTAAACTAGAAAAGATCATTCATTTTTTCATTACATTATACTTTGTGGAAGAGAATCAATTTAACATGTATTATTACAGAGCTTCCATATGTCTAAAAATTAATAACCAGCAGGTAGTTGAGAGTTTGCCAAGCTTTGCAGAAATAGCCAGCCTGCCCACAATTATTGCTTTTGATGTTCATATTAATTACCGTTGTCCATATCAGCATGAAGAATAAGAAGTGTGCTTAGATGGTTTGTTACTGTGCCAAGTAACTGGAGAGGTTCTTGGGGCACATGAGCTCTTGTTTTAGGCTTCCTAATTATAGTTAGGCTTTACTTTCCAGTAGGCAGTTCCAGTTGAGATTGCATCCAAAATGTGCATAATAATAATCTTGAGTGTTAATTTGTTTTTAATTGTTTTGTTTTGTTTTCATTCTCTGCTCCTAAAACTATTTATTTGGAAAAAAAAAACATTCCCTTTTATTGGCAATTGGACATTGTTGGACTCTTATTAATCTGTGTAAAATAAAATAGAGTCTTATTTAATTTGTCTAATAATTATAATAGCAGTTAATGTTTGCAGTTTATATCCCTAAATTTGTTTTTTTCTATTTGTGATAGTAAAGTCTGGCAGAATTTGGGCCTTAAGAATTCTTGTCTTCAGGGAGTAAATACTTCAAGCTACTTCCTAATCTAAGTTTCTCCAAATATGTTATATTACACTTCCACAATTCTCAAGAAGTAATTCCAAAACATATTTTAGTCTAACAGTGTCCAAAATTGACACTCTTGTTAGATCAGCTTGCAAAGGAAAGTGCCTTCATAGGTTTGAATGGAAAACATCATGAGGAACCTGGTGGAAGAAAGTTTACTAGTATTGCTTTGCTTGTCTGATAAGAAGAAATAACCATGTAATTTAAAGATAAATTTTTAAACATTTATTTTCATGATCCAAAACCTGTTTCTTCTCAAGAAGTTTATGCATGAAAAAGCATGTATTTTTCATTGTATCCATTGAGAAACATTCATTACAGTCACTTTTAATAATTTGATTTTTCTGAATAAATATATTATCTAGTTGGTTGGTCAGTCTCTGGTCTATCCATCTGTCTATCCATCTATCCAGTTTATATTGTAGCCACCCACTTGTCAAATGACTATGGCCAACTAAGGTTAAAAACATCAGCTACAAATGAAAATTGTAAAAATAATAGGGCATAAGAAACCAAAAGATACTGCACTGAGGACCAGTCAGCTATCTCATAATTGCCATAGGCTTGTGTGTACATATCTTGGGTCAGTCTCTAGTTTAAAAACTATTAGTCGTCCATTTAAAAATGTGTATGTTGTATGTGTTAGGCTAGAGCTGGTAGTCCTTTGGGACAAGTAGTAAGGCAGATTGTACCCAGTATAGCACCTCCTCCTACAAGGCATGGATAATAGCCATCCTTCACCTCTAAATAAGATGCTTGAGAACACTCTTGATGATATTACAATTTGATTATCAGAGCATAGCATGTTTTGCCAATCCTCAACAGCTGAACCATTCTATGGAACATAATGGTAGCAATTGGAAGTTAAGCCTTTTACTTTCTGAATTAACATATTACACATTTTTGATGTTTAATTGTTGCTTGAAATCTTTTTTTGAAAGTATTAGAGTAGGCAGATCTTGATCTGATCTAAGTACATTCTTGCTTTTTTAAAAAAGAGATCAGCTATACTTTAAATATTAAGGTATTCGTTAATGAAACATTCACCAGTGAACTAGGCTTTCTGATTTAAAAAAAACCAAGATTAAAATTGTAATTGCATTGGAGCGTGACACTGAAATGGAATTTGAAAGCAGGGATTTATAAATATGCTGAAGTTGTTTGTTAATATTAAAAATAATATGCTTTATTTGACCCAATAAACCAAGTTCTTCAGGCTGATTAAAAGATGAACTGAATATTAAAATCTTTAAAACAGTAGAACACAATAATAAAAACTCTAGGGAGGAAAATAATATATAAAAGCTACTAGTCTAATATGGGCAGTTAAAATCAAAGTTATTTATAAAATAGGAGAAGAAAAATATTTTAGTTTGACATTAAGATTTGCCTTGGAATAGGAGGGAACGAAATATTCAAACCTAGCATTCGTCTGGATAGGAGAGGGAGAGCACTCTTTGCAGCCTTATGGAGACCTTGTCAATGCTTGCTCTGGACTACTTCCTGTGATAATATTGGGGATAAATTGTAACCTGGCAGTGATTCTAATGTAGTACTATTTAGACAGGAATGGATGCCAAAGTAAAAGCATGGTCAAAGGAGGTTGCAGTTCTCATGTGTAATTCAATGTCTGGAGTGAGGTGTTGTTGTTTTTTCTACTCTGGATTCTTGTTTGCTGACAGAGCCAAAGCTGACTGATTTCTATGTAGCTTCTTCCTGTTCTCCCTAGTGGTTGATATAGAATCCAGGATTGGGTCTTCCTTCCGCTCACACTGATTGGCTGAGTCTGTAATTAAGCTGTGACCTCAAGCTGCACCTCTGCGCCGCCCCCAGCTTTTCACTCAGCCACGCTAGTGATCGGTTGGAAATCCTTCTCCTCTAGGTAGGTTAGCCATTGTAGGTTTCCCAAAAGTTAAAATCCCTCCAAAAAAATTGATCATCAGGAGATGTGCAGTCATCCTGACTGCATAGTATTCCTCCAGTTTCAATTCGGCCTGTATTTGGTTAATTTGTTGCTTTGGAGGCAGGGCGGAGTGGGGAAACCCAGTGCGGCTCATCATTCACCGCACCTCGGACTTCCAAGTTTCTTGCGAGCCTACAAGGCGAAGAGCCACCCCCCCGCTGTTTCCCATATGGATTTATGGGCTGTTTCCCATAATTAACGATAAAGAAGTGCCATAGGTCCATCTAGCCCAATGTTGGCACGGATTGTCAGCTGCTCTTTAAGATCTTAAATTGGAACATTATCAAGTCTTCCTGGAAAGGCCAATACAGTGAGATATAATGTAATTTCTAGCATATGCTTGAGCCATTTTCTTATCGTGCGTGTCATATAGGCTGAAACATTTTTATTTTTAGTGGAGTTATATTAGATTGAAAGCTAATTTTGTCTTCCAGGCCTTCATCCTCCAGGACCCCCATTGGCAAGACCTATTCTTCCTCGAGAGAGGGGAGCATTGGACAGAATTGTTGAATATTTAGTTGGAGATGGTCCACAGAACAGGTAAAATGTTGCTCATTACAATAAATGAATTTTATAGCCATGGCATGATACAGTAGCAGTTTCTTAGCTTACTTTTTAAGATAACATCAGAAATCTATGTCTGCCTACTCCGTTCAAGATGTCGCTGAGATTTCTTCAATCTTCAATTCTTCTTCAGTTTAATTCCTTGAATAACTTCGTCACCATGCCCATTATTGAGAATTCTGGGGATTGAGACCCAGATTTACAGGGAGCATCTAGATAGGTGCTGGGATAGACTGCACTCTGCCGAATAACAGATAGTCTTGCTGTGGTTTTTCTCCTTGGTTTTCTTGTCTCGCATAAGTTAGGGAAAGTGAAGAAAGTCATGTGGAATCAGTATCAACCTAGATACTGTACATATAGTTCTCGCTTAACAGTGTTTTAGCGATGTTTGAACTTAAAATGGTGCTGAATGAGTGGCAGTTACAGCTGGTCCTGGTACTTAGGTCAGTTCCATTGTCTTCAGGACCATATATTTATAATCTAGGCATCTGGCTTGTAATTAAAATGTCACAGCATTTCATGGTCCTATGATAATCATTTGCAACCTTTCTGGCTGGTTCCTGACAAGCAAAGTCAATAGTGAAACTGGCAGGAGGTCTCACATGGCAACCATGTGACGTTCTCGCTTAATGACTCAGTGATTTACATAATGATGGCAACTGGAATTAACATTGCAAACCAGTGTGGTTATATAACATTGTGCTTTATGACCGCACTGTTTAGGGATAGAAATTCCAGTTCCAGTTATCATAGTTAAGTGACTACTACCTGTATACCCAGCCAGAAGTCAATGGTAGTGAATTCAATTAACTTTAATTTGATTGCAGCCATTGTGTATCTTTCTAATAATATATGTAAATAGTTTCACAGCAGTTTTTTTTATCTGAGAAGAATAGCCACAAATGTAACTGTTGAGGCCAGATATGTCAATTATTGCTTAGTTTAAGTCCTTACAAAAATTAGCATTGTGGCATGAGTGTGAGAGTTCAAAGTAATGATACTTAAGAAACCAAATTGCAGATCCTAGACTAAAAATGTTTAGATGCTGCCCGGAATTTGCAATTATTGTATATAACAATCTATTCAGCACCCTGTTTTGTCATCTGCGCACATGAATTAAAGGCAGGTAATGATGAGGAGGGAATGGGCACGAGGTTCCTTCAGGTATTATTCTAATTACGTGGACATTGTGGAGTGGAGTCCAGAGATCAGGTGCAAGTTACAGGACACATGGGGATAAGCATATTTCTGAATTTTAATACTGCCTGATGTGAGACTACTTGAATTGTTAAAACTGATAATTTTGGCTCTGATCATTCCTTTAGATATGCCCTGATATGCCAGCAGTGTTTCTCACATAATGGGATGGCTTTGAAGGAAGAGTTTGAATATATTGGTAAGAACAAATCTATTTAGTCCGCTATTTCAATTCTAACCAAGGTGCACTTAGGCTTATATTTATATATCATATAGGTTTTTCCTTTAGATTAAAAACGTCATTCTGTGATCTAAAAGTTCTTGAATTTTGTTATTTTTTTTTGAAAAGCTTAAACAGAATTAATTATTTACCATGCACATAAAAATTTACCACACTGTTTGGAAGGCACCTGATTGGAGGAGGCAATTTTCTGGGACCTGCAGGTATACAAGCTGGCTGTAGAAATGTAGTTTTTTGTTTGTACTCTTGGTATAAATAACTCCCTGAAATGTTTTAAAGTTTTAGGCACTTATTTTGCCATAATTTAAACAAACAACAGAATTGGTGGAGAAGCCTAGAAATGAAGCAGGGGCAGGCTCCAGGATTATACTTTAATTTTATGTTAGTTATGTAAGGTAAGCACAGCCTTCTGTGAACAGAGGTGTTAGTTTTGCTTCTTATCAGCAAACACAAATCAGCATGCAAATAATGCAGATGCAGGGTCTTTTGTCTTTCATGTGGATATACCCTCCCATGTGCTCTTAGCTTTTTGAATATGTTCAAGAGAATAATCAATACATTTATGATGTTCCTGTGCTATCAAGATACCAGAATATTTTGTTGAAATACATCCTCATTCTTTGTGCATGTATAGCCAAAATATTGACTTTTCCAACAGATTTCTTTTTCAGCTACATTGATGTAGGCTTATTAGTTTGTATCAGTTATACTCTGCATATAAATGACGTATTAAATTTTATAGATTGGCATTTGCCTTCTTGCTGTAACTCTTTGGTTTGGGATAAGCTGTATTTTTCCAGAAATATATAATATAGTATTTCCCCAACTTTATCTAACACCGTTTTTTAATTCATGAAATATTAACAGCAATGCTTAAAATTTAACATTTTATAAATATTCAGAATCCATATGCATAGTAAAAGATTTCAATTCAGTTCAAATCTTATTATCAATGCACAACATGTGTGCAGTGAAATTGAATGAGCTTCCATCAGTACAGTCACAAAAAGCACAGAATCACAGAATACGTTCAAACACAGAGTACATCTCCAGACTTATAAACAAATCCCTAACCCCAGAAAATACCAGGGCTAGGCACACATTTACACGCACACGCACACACACACACACACACACTGCACATTGCACTGGTATTGTGAGTCTGTTGTATCAAGTCTAGTTGTGGTGTTATGTGGCATTTAGAAGTCTGACGGCCCATGGATAGAAGCTATTTTTCAGCTGGGCTGTCAGACTTCTAAATGCCACATAACACCACAACTAGACCATGAATCAACTTGTCAACTTAATTTTGTATACATTGTACACACGACAACACACACATTATTTACTTATTTGCTTGTACAATTTCTGTACTGCATATAGAATTATAAAAACATTCAACTTCAGTAAAACCCAGTACCCAGTAACTTCTTTTTCTGGATGTCCTACTTTCAAAGCTCTGCAGGAATGTTCTGTTTTAGTTGTACCTCAAAAAATATGTTAGTGATGGTGCCACTAGGATTGCTGGTTGTCAGCTGTTCTAGGCAGTTATATATATAAAATAGAGGCATCCTTCCACATACTGTATGTTACAACAAATCCTGATAAGAATAAGAAGTTGACGATGGTATGATATTAAACACAATATCTTTCTGTAAATTTGAATACATACAGTACTATTTATTTGCAATTGTTTACGTATTCAAAATAAGAAAATAGTTTTAATTAATGAATTATATTTCACAATTAAAAGGTAACTGACTACATACAGTTGGCTAGGTGAACAACTTTCATAGATGAACAAACACTTGCCCCTTTTAATATCTTCAATTTGTTAATTTTGCGCAATGATTAGTTCTTTTGAGTAGCTGTCTGAAGATTTGAAAATGAAGAAAAGCCACTCTTCAGAAGCTTGAGGACATGACTATTTAAACAAATCTAGCTAGAAATGTCAGTTGTGAGAAACACTGCTAAGAAAATAAAGTTATATGGAACTGCTGAAGTCAAGGCAAGTTCTGGAAGACCAAAAAAATAGATACACTTATAATTGCCTGAAAATGGATTAGACCATAATCTGCAGATTACTGCAGATGTCCTGTTGAAAAATGTAGCTGATGCTTAAATCATTGTCTGTAGGTTCACAGTAGAGCATTGCTTATGCAAAAGTGATCAGCATGGTAGAAATATCAGGAAACTTTTCCTATGACCACATCACAGAAATAATTGTCTGAACTATGGAGGAGGAACCCTTAAGAGTCTGAAATATTTGGGAGCAAAGGTCTTCAGACTGTTGAAACAAATATTGATGCATTTTCTGAACTACACAAGATACATTTGAAAACAAAAAAACGAAGCATTTAAAGAAAATTATCAATGTGGCTCTATTATGCTTTGGGGTGTGTATGTTGCACAAAACACTTATGTAGATGGAAGGAAGTATAAATTGAACTAAATACCAACATCATAGAAGCTAATATATAATATCTCAAAATTAGTGAAAAATTTAAATTTAAAGTGAAAAAAAGTTTCAGCAAGATAGTAATCTAAAACATACCTCTAAATCAACCATGAAATGCTTATCAAAATTAAAGATACTGAACTCACCTTCACAGTACCAGAGATTTGAATCTGTACAAATATACCAAAGCAAGGAGTCCCAAGAATATTTCTGAGCTAGAAAACTTCTGCAAGGCAGAATGGGAGAAAATTCCAAAAGCAAGAATAAGCATTTAGAAGAAATGTTTCTTACAAGAAACATTAGAAGGCTGTGATATCGTCAATGAAGTATTACAAAGTACTGACTGGAGAGGTGTCCAAAGTGCTACTCCTACCATATCTGCCACAATAACTCCTTTCTTATATTGAATTTGTAAATAATAGTGCATAAGTAGTAAATAAGTATTCAAACTTACAGAAAAATGTGTTAAATTTTGTACAGTGTAGATGTTTATTTTCTCTTAGGGGTTCATGGAAACGTACCATTTGACCAGGACTGTCTAAATGTTTGGGTGCAACTGTAATATTGGAGCATGCCCAGAAAAGGACTGGAGCATGCCCAGAAAAGGACTATCCTCCCCCTACTTCTACTAATTTCATGTGGGAGAAGCATTTTCAGCATCCTTCTTCAGGTTGAACAAGACATGATGTTGATTTACCTGAAATGGGAGGAGCTGCAAGGCTTTATATGCCAAAGCTAGCATTCTGAATTGTACTTGGAAGCTGAACGATAACTAATGCAGTGCCTGCAAAATCATTCCTATGTGATATTGGTGATGCTAGTTGTCAGTAGACATTGCCAGTAATTGCTGCATTCTGCACTTTCTGGGTAGTCTTCAAAAAAAAGCAAAGTACATTGCAATCATCAATTGGAAAGGTTAAATGAGGCCACGGGTGACTGATGTGGGCATGATGCTCCAGGAAGGGCTTTAACTAGTGCCCTAACCAAAACTGGTGTTCTCAAGAATAACATCAAAGAATAAAAATAAGTTATACAACTGGTAAATAAGAGCAGGACATTCAGTGAGGATATGCCTATATAATCTTTTGTGCAGCCTTTCGGTGCGCCTACTGTTTTTTCCTGAACCCTGCAAGAAAAACCAGACCACAAGCTCCACGGCTTCCGGATTTCATCATGGAAAAGAAGCCAGCGGCTGTGATGGAGAGCAGGACTGAACCTCTGCAGTTGGAGGAGGAAAAGTTACAAGAACCTGAAATAGAAGAAGGTATGTAGATAGGAAGCTTCCATTATTCAATGAAAATAGAATCAGCATAGTTTGGTGAAATAATTTGAGGGATTAGCATTTTTCTTGCGAAGGTAACAATGAGAGAATGCCAATATGCATGATACCACATATATATAGCTAAAGACAAGACCAAGTGGACACTGCAGAGAAATCTTATATATTGATTTCTTTAAAAACGATATCTTGGATCATGTATGTATGATAATATATGTAGTCTTCTTTATTCTTACAATTCTTACAATTTCGAATTCTTGGTGGAGGGGGGTGATATTGGGAGGCAAAGCACAGCTACAGGAACATCCCAAGTCTTAAAATTTTTCAGAAATAGTTTTTCTTTGCTATCTGATATTTTATCCGTAAATTTGTTTTGTTTTTTTAATAAATATTGGGTTTTTCTATTGATTAGTTATCAATATTAAGAATTATATTCACCAGTTAAGGAATTTGGGTCCTCATGTGGTTACATCTCATAGTTTTGGGCACATCATCGGATTGAGATGAATTGAAGGTCCAGGTTTTATACTAAATGAAAAAGTTGAAATGTTAGTTTTGACGTTTCCCCCAAAGGATAGAAAATCTAGTGAAACAGACTTGCTTAAAATGGGGAATTCAAAGAGAGGTTGCCAAAGTTAATTTACCAAAGTTCTTTAAAGAAGTTCTATAAATTTGAAATGCGGTAGGCATCTTGTATTCAGCTAACAAGAAATAGAAGCATTGTAAAAATATAATTTAGGCAGAAGACTCTCTTCAGAATGTGCTTGAAAACATAACTGGTGATGATTGCAAAAAATGATGATGATGACCAAAAATAGTTTTGTAACCTTTTACAACACTGGTTGATATTTTTGCAGAAGGCTCAAACAAGCAATTTTTCAAACCTTTAAGATAATTTACAAGGACATAGGAAGAGCCCTTTTAGATGAAATTGAAGAACATCTGACATAAGAGCAAGGCATAAAGGAAACACTCCTTTCTTGTTAATTTTTCAGTGAGTAATGTTCAGCAGCAGGTTTAATTTGGCCATAATACTAAGCTATAATGTGCATGTTTGATGTTTTTAAGCCTAGTTTGATCAGGAAACTTAATCCAAAGAACACAGAGCAAGAAAACATATTTTCAGGGCAAGGAAACATATTTTGAAACCATGATTTGCAAATCTTTGTTTATGAATCTTGACTTGCAATATCTCTACTCAGAAGTAATCCTTATTTGTTTTTGTGCTTTTGCCAGAGTAGGGCATCAGTAGAAGAGATGAAGGAAAAAGAAACCAGGAATTGGCAAAACAGTCTGGTGATTATTCTTCAAGATTGTCTTTGACTTCTTGGGGAAACCATCATTAAAACAAATCCCATGTTAGCATGTTAGCTATGAAAGCAGCCATAGACTGCTTCGGAAAATAAAGTTGGTATTTAACTATAATGGCTGATAACTGTCTGTATAGTTTTGTTTGGTGACTTTTCCAGGTTCTTTGTGTTCTTCTGTTCATGTTCACTGCAAACACAAACATGTTTTTATGTTAAGTCATTTATCTAGAATATTCTTACTGTTCTTTTGTACCTAAAATCTTCGGTGGAAAAGAGTATACTGAAAGATGCCAGTATGATCCCATTTTAAAAAAAATTGTTAAGAGAAATCAGAGGGCAATTAATTTAACATTTGTCAGACAAAACAGTTGAAAGTATTACAGTATTATTACAGCGAAGCCAACACATGAATGAGATGAGCCTTGTTGAAAAGCAACTAGTATGGCTTCTGCAAACATAGATCTTGTGAACCTTCTACACTTTTATTGAAGGAGTCAGTAAGTAGGTAGACAAAACTTCCTTCAAAGTTACTCTGTATTTCAGTTTTCAAAATGCTTTTAACAATCCCTCACTAAATACTCTTGAGCAAACCAAGCTGCCATGGACAGTGCTTTCATGGATTGGCAGTTGGATTAAAAATAGGAAAATTAGAAATAAATAGACAATTCTTACACTGGCAAGTTGATCAAAGTAGGGTTCTCTAGGAAATGTATTTGTATATATATAAATGATTTGGAGTTTGGACTGAGCCTGAAAAATGGCTGTGTGGTGATGATTTGAAGCTATTTGGGGGTGGATGGTAAAATCAATAAGGGATTGTGAAGCGCTCCAAAAGAAAAATTCCATTTTTTTCCAAAATGGCAAATGTGATTTAACATAAGTGCATGTAAAATGCTGCATATTGATACAAGAAATTTAGAGTCCAGATACATATTACCTGGGGTCACTAACCAAGAAAGGGTGGTATTTTGGAAGGCAGTTCAATGAAAATGCTTTAAACTGCTATAAATTGCAGCTTGTATAAAGAAAAAAAATTACACACTGGATTTCGTTAGAGAGGGAATTGCACTGGCTTAATGCCCTCGCCCAAAACTGGTGAGACCACAATTGGAGTATTGTGTGCAGCTCTGGTCATAGCACCTTTAAAAAAATATTTTAGAATTAGAAGAAGTGCAAAAAAGACCAAACAGAATGATTCCTCATAACGTACTATAGTGTAGAGCAACGTTCCCCAACCTTTTGGGTACCAGGGACCGATTCCATGGAGAAAGGTTTTTCCGTGGACTGGAAGGGGTGTGGTTTTGTGTGCTGCCTGCATCCTGTGGATGGGGCTTCGCTTGTTTCCATGGTCTAGTTTCTGGTGTGCTGTAGATTGGTGCCAGTCCATAGACCATGTGTGTTGGGGGGGGGGAGGGGAGGGGAGGGGAGGGAGGGAAACCCCTGGTTTAGAGTTTTAGCTTGGAATGGAATAGGGTAAGGGAAGGCATGCTAGAGGTTCTGTATTCTGTATGTAAAATCCCATGTAAAAAGCATGGCTAGATTGTGCTGTTCTTCCTCTTTACAATATTAGAATTCAAGTTTACCTATAGTAATGATACACATTAAATGATCAAAGGCAATACTTTCCTGTACAAATATATTATTAAACAGGAATTCACTGCCAGTTGTAGAAATTGCTACGTGGATGCTGTGAAAAAGAACTAGATGGATTTGTGACCAGCTACTGCTATTGATGGCTGTTGAATCAGAGGCAACGTGCCTTGATAATGCTGGTTCCTGGGAAGCAACAGTGAAAGGGGTTATTGCCCTCCCCTCCATTAGTGATCAGCTTCTCCAACACATCAGTTGGCCCTCCTGATCTACTGAAGACATTATTTGCCCATCAAAGTGATAAAACCGTCCCATTTTCTGAGTTCCTCTTTCCAATTCTTCAGTGATTATAATTACTAGCCCGTGAAGGAATGTGCCCCATGTATGTTCAGTGCAGGGAACAGCACCTACAGAAGAGTACTAATGTTTCTGAGAGAATTTCAATACAGTGGAACCTCAGTTTGCTGGTACTGCCCTTTGTTGTTTAATCAGCATAATTTATCCAGTTCTGCTGAGGAAGACAGTGAAGCTTCACAAAAGGATTAGTTCTGCAGAATACCTTTCTTCTATATTAGGCATTTCTGGAGGACTCTAAAGAGAATACAAACACTCCATAGGCAGCTAAAAGCAGCAGTAGTGTATGCCAGCCAGCTTGGCAGCTGCTTCTGTTCTTTAACTGTTCTTTAAAAACCCCTACAGTCCCCCGTCCCCCCCCCCCCCTAAAGCTCAGTTACAGTATCACCAACACAATTATATTGTGGGATGTAAATGACACTTAAAAATCCCCTCTGCTTTGAAAAATAATTTTCTAAGTTTGCTTCCCCAGTATATTGGGCAGAGGGGGTGAGGAGAAGAACTTTGATAGTCACATAATTTAGGCTGTTGGTGTTAACAATAATGGGTGTCAAACTGGCAGGCTGGATGCCTCACATGCGGGCCACACCCATCCCCAGCTCCACAAAGGCAAAAAAATCACGATACGTCACATTACGTCAGTTCCACAATCAAGTTTGACACCAGTGCATTAAGCTTTTAGATGAGGATGATGTCCAATCTATGTTGATAGTGTGATTGTTATTGATATTTTTCATTTAGTACTGTATACATATACTCCTTGAATTGCAACAGTAATTGGGATCAAAATTTGCACCACTAAGCAATGAAGCCTTTATTTATTATTTTATTTATTATTTATTAATTTAATTTATATACCGCCCCCTCTCCTGCAGGACTCGGGGCGGTTTACAGCCAATAAAAAACAGAATATCAATACAAAAATACAATTAAAAACAATTAAAATAATTAAACAGTGGCCGATTAAATATCATTTTAAAATTCAGTTTAGATAATTAAAAGCAAACCCCAGAAATTTAAAACAAATTTATATAAAATTTAAAATTTAAGTTTAAAATTGATTGATTAAAATTGATTCAGGCATGATGTCACATGACTGCATCACTTAGCAATGGCAAGCCTGGAAGTTGCTGTTGCCATTGTTAACAGTATGCCACCCGTTGTTAGGTGAGGACTCATTCTGAACCAAACCACTCCCAGCTTTATCCTCTCAGTCCCAAGTCTCAGTAAAGTAATGAACTGCCTTCTCTTCAATTCCCCCTCCATCTTTCTCCCACCCACCCTCTCTCATTTCTGCCCTTTTGAACCTCTTGCATTCTTCTGCCTCTGTTAACCTTGCCACTCTGCATTCACTGGTTTTGCTGCCCCAGTTGGCTCTCACTGTCTTGTTGATGAGTGTTTGGCCTGGCTGCTGATGAGTGGCTGACCTGGCCATATGCAAGGCTGGCCATCTTCCCAAGGTTGCTCACACCTGTCGTTTCCCAACTAGCGTGTGCCATTCTTGTGGTGCTTTGGAATGCTGCTCGGGCCTTCTTTAAACATCATGAGACTAGCGTGCGCACTTTGGAGAACGAGGGATGTGGCCTTCTCATGAGATTTTCTGAAGTCTTCCAAAGCTTTGGGAGAACAGCCCAAACAGCCTTGAGAAAAAGACCTGGTCAGCCAACAGCTGCCTTGCATAGGACCAGGCTGGCCATGCTTCTTAGCAGTGAGAGGAAGACTCTGAAAGTCAGCTGGGTGTGGCAGGGCTTGCAGAGCACGCCTCTATGCGTGTGGCGCTAGGGCAGAAGTAGAGGCTCTAGAGGCAGTGATGGCTGGCTGAAGGTGCAGAAGGCCTTGGGCCTTTACCTCAGACCCAGCACCACCACCACTGTCAAGGAGTACCAGAGCTACTGAAAGGGCAGAGGTGGGGGAGATTGGTGCATGATGAGTAGTTGAAGTGCCCTTGTGTTTGGGTTATAAGTGTGGGAGGACTGCCGAGTGCCCAAATTTTGATCATGTGATTGGGGGTGAGTGAGAGCGCTCTGCAATGGCTGCAACTTTGGGGACCAGGATTTGTTCAGCACTGCTGTAACTTCGAATGATTGCTGAATGAATGGTTGTAATTTGAGGACTTCCTGTAGTGTACTATAGGTATTTCACATGCTGTAAACTGCATGGATTTGTATGATTAAAGTGGCGCAGAGAGGCATTTGTAATGAATATATAAATGAATACAATTTGTATAATTAAAATGTGTGTCTCATAGGACCTTCAGAAGAAACTTCCCCATTGACAGAGACAGACCAGGAAAATAATAAGGCTTTAACAGTCAAACAAGGTGATGACATGGTTGGATCTGCGGAGGGTGAGCAACCAGCAAAGGAAATGGAAACAACGGAAACCACACCTGCAGCCTCCCTCCCTCCTCCAGGTGACCAAAGAGAAGAAACTTCTGAGGGAGAATAAGTGCCTCATTGTTTTAGCTACGTGTATTTTTTTTTTTAGATGTTACTTTTTCAAGGACTGATTCTGAGCTTAGACTGCCACTCCAATGAATGTTAAAAACTCTGCAGATTGTATTGTAACAATATGTTTGAGAGGCGAGTGGGTGAATTAAAGCGTTTCGGTCTGGGCCTGTTAGTTGAAGTCTAACTCAAACACTGATTTGTTTATTTTTTCTTTTTGCATACTTACAAAGAAATGTAAACATGCTTAAATGGGTATTTTCCATAAAGTGATCTGAACTATAGTATTATTTGGTCTTTGAGCAATGAGTGCTGTAAATGACTAAAAAGATATTAAGTTTTGCTTAAACAAATTAAGGATTTTTTTCCTGAAAATATTTATCTGTTAAGCTGAACTAAATGAATTAAAATATCCAGATGTTTACAGGAGAAAGGGTGCTTGGATAATTACTGTACCAAAAGCAGTACATTTATGTCATTGAAACTTAAAACTTTGCCACTTCATATTTTTCCTTGAAATGCAGTTAAAGAGGGCAGACTAGAATATGATGCCCCCTGTTGGGAGGCTCTGGGCACAGCAGATGAGCTGAAGATAGCATGTGAAATAGAAAGCCTAGTTTGTGTTTACATGAAGTGTAGGAATTTCAGCACTTGATTGTACTTGAATACTGAGCATTATTTATACTTGTACAATAATGATGATAAGTGAATTTTGTGTATTTTGTTAAGAGCAAATAAAGACTATATAGCATTAAGGGCTTGTTCAAAGCATATCCTCATAATTGACTTAAACTGGGTGTCTTAAATTAATAATTTTATTACACACATTCTTGAATGTAAAACTAGTATATGAAAATGTTAATAGAGCAGCTACTCCACATACTTCTTGTATGTACTATTATTATTGGGTAATTATTTACTTAGATATTCCTCAAGGTCAAAAGAATTCCAGATTACATCACAATACCATGCTGTTTGCCACCATAGGTTATGCCCCAAATCAGAATGAATACAAACGACTATACAGTATATGAGGAAGCC
Source organism: Myanophis thanlyinensis (assembly GCA_017656035.1). Taxonomy (NCBI): domain Eukaryota; kingdom Metazoa; phylum Chordata; class Lepidosauria; order Squamata; family Homalopsidae; genus Myanophis; species Myanophis thanlyinensis. The sequence continues at coordinate 18,901 of JAEANM010005030.1, forward strand.
TGCAATTTCATTTGCCATTTCTGCATGTGATTTACCCCGTTTAAGTTTTTTTCTAAAGGGACTGGATAATTCAGAACAGTCAACGGGAAGCAATATGTAAACAGTGTAAATGTTAAGAAGAATCGGTGCATCACTACCGCTCTGAATATTTTTTCTAACTCTGTACAGGCTGTTATCAGCTTTTAGCCACGTCTATTTTTGGTTTTTCCCTACTGTCAATTGGGGCCTTTTCAGTCACTTCATCTTCCATAGCTCTTCAGTAAACCTTTGGGGTTGGCCCATGGGAGGAGACCTTGCTGGTACAATCTTAGTTCACCTCCACGTTTCCAAGGCAGAGGCTAGAACTCCTTGCCAAATTGTCAAGGAAATGCCCAAGCACTCTTTGGAAACACGAATCCATTAGATTTCTGGGGCAGATTATTTTAATTGGTACTCTGCTACTGCAAAGGTTTATAGCACCTACTGTATATATCCTAGTTTGATAAGCTCGTGATCGACTCTGCAAGGGACTGATGATAATGACTTCCACCTATAGAACAAATTGTCTAGTTTGAAGTAAAAGCCGGATCTAGCATGTGCAATCCTACATGTCCAAAGGTTGCTACTTATCATAGCACTGGATCCACTAGATTCTTCCTCCAGGTTATTAAAGTTGAAGTCAACTACCTCAAGAACTCCAAACCTCAAAGGGGGGGGGGCATTGCTAGGCAACTAGTTAGAGCAGTATTCCTTGTCACACAATCGTAGGGACTTTTTTTTGCTGACCTTGATGATATTCTGTTGTAGGACCTGAAACCAAGCCAGGCAGCTTTCCAACAGAGTTATATGTCCTGTTGCCAGGTCTCAGTAATATACATCAAGTGCACACACTCATCCATCACCATGTCATGGACAGATATATCTTATAGTGCAGGGGTCCCCAACCTTTCGGACCTCAGGGACCACTAAATTTATAATTTTAAATCCCATGGACCACTAATATGAATCCAGCATGCCATTCGCTGAAGTGCCTGAACTCCTAGTGATGGGATGGGGGCCCTTCAGGCACTTAGCTTGGCCACCTATTTTTGCAACCTTCCTCTCTTTCCCTCTCTCTTTCTATCTTTCTGTCTCTCATCTCTCTTGTCTCTCACCTTTCTCTCATCTCTCTGTCTCTCTTTTTCTCTCTCTCCTCTGT
>JAEANM010005031.1:0-20076 GCA_017656035.1 Myanophis thanlyinensis
CTTCTTTCCTTCCTTCCTTTCATCTCTCTCTCTTTCATTAATTGATATGCTGTTCACCTCACTGTTGAAGTGACTCTGGGTAGCTTAAAAATGATAAAAAGATAATATGATTAAAATTAAGGAAGATTAAATAGAGACTAAAAACCAAGAGAACAAATAACATGGGGGTGGGGAGCCACTCTCTGCAGCCTGTAGTCATCTTCAGCATAGAGCACCTCCATCAGGACCCCAGGCTATTAATCTCTGATCTAATCATTGAACTCTATTCATTAGTAACAATCCACATGCAGTTAGTTAGCTGGGGAGTTATTTCCTGGCATACACAATTGAACAGACTAATTAATACACTTCTATGAGCCTCCTTAGCAATTTGTCAGAATTGAATAGAACCTTGATGAAGTAGAACAACAGGCAGAACCGGGAGATGAAGTTAAGTAAGTCAGCAGTTTAGAATCATTACATTCCCACAAATGGTCTAAGTCCAACCACTCTTGAAACTCTCTTAAATTCCACTGACCCTTATCTAGTATCAATCCTTGGTATTGAGCAGTTTGTTGATCAGGTTTTCATATATAAGCTTGAACAATAAATCTTAACTGAAACTTAAGGTATGGCCCTGATTCTTCTCACCTGACAGTTCATGAATAAATCTTAATTTACTGAGAATGAAATGGAGAGAAGACTTATTTTTTTGTGTGTGATGCAACTCATAGGACAGCCTTTGCTACCATAATAGGGCTGCAACAGCTATGCATTATGTTCAGAAACAGAGGCGGCACATTTCTTAATGCCAGAGGGGAGACAGGGGAAAGCTCTTGGATTTAAATCCTATCTGAAGATGTCACAGAGACCAATAATTAGTCTATGTCGGAACAAAATGCTGTACTGGATAAGCTTTAGCTTGATCCAGTGCGGGCTCATGTAGTTTTGTGTCTAGTGTAACACATAAAATAGCAGATATTATTCTTGTATTTGGTAGCAGCTGCTATGCAATAAAATGAATATTCTTTAGGGAAGATTTCTTTGATGCATATTTTGACAGGTTTTCTTTATCCTCAACACCTTCAGATGAAGAAATTTTTATTTTAGATTGATGGTTTCTGGACAGGTTTTTTTTGGAGTGGGAATGAATTCTGCTTGGGCCAACTGTTTTCATGTTTTACATCTGTTTTCATGTTTCTTACTTAAGAAACCCTGTTAGAGGATTTTTTTTGGGGGGGGGGGATCTGAATGGATTACGATTGGATTTTTAGCCCCGAGTATAGATTGTGTATTGTTATTATCTCTGAGAGAGATGGGCAATATAAGAAATATGAAAGATAAATAAATAAAATTATTTTGTTGTTGTGTAGCTTTATTATTGGATTACATTTTATTGCACCTTTATTACTTTATAACTAAGCCAAGATGGCACTTTCATGCCTAAGGTAGGACTAGAACTCACCATCTCCTGGCACCTTAACCATTATATCAAAGTGGCTCCTTTTTTGATACTAAACCTCTGTGTTCCACCTAGAGTAGTTGTCCTGAGATGGGAAACTATATTATTGTTTGTTTGTATGTATAAATAAATAGTTATTTTTGTTCTTTTAACCTTTCCTTACGTTTCATGTTACTTTAAAAAAGATACTTCACATTTAAGACGGATAGGCAACATTCTAATGGCTGGGAGGTTACATTTCATATTTTGGGGACAGGCAAAGGATCAATAAGAATGGGAGAGGCAAAATCAGCAGAGGCACACCATTCATATACACAGGACTAGAATTTCATGCCCTGCTCTGGGGACTGCTAAATTGCACTCTCAATAGTTTTTGGGTATCCCAAATGAGCACCAAATATTATTTAAAATAAATACCAATAATATTCATTTTATGGATATGTATATATTTTATTCCTTCACAGAATTGAAGTGTCCAAAAGCAATTCACCATCTATAAATGTATTAACCTGAGATAGTTCTGTTCCTAGCAAATTTGATACATTTGTTTTCAACTACAGATTGAATAATTGCACACACATTTTACTAAATTCCTGTATACTCCCAAGAAAATAGTTCTTACCTTGTCTACTTTAGATACATTTAATGCTGCAGTATGTGGGGCAAACGACACATATCCACTGTTGGTTAATGCTGTACTGTGAAAAGCTGCTGATTCATAATCACTGCCACTGTGTACCTCTGTCAGTATATTCTGGTTTCTAAGAGCACTAATTAAGTCATCTATGTTTGACCCTAGATTAAAAAAAAATAACACAACATAAAAATATCACAATTATTCCATACATTCAGAGCAATTTTAAGTATATAAAATTCAACCACCATTAACTCTTGAAAGAGATTCCCGTACAATGTTAAAAATGATCTGGAGTGAGGGATGACAGTATTAAAAAAAAAAGTGGGTCCTTTTCAATTCTAGAGAGCCTTAGGAAATGGCATTTGAGTGAGGTGGACCAGAATGGCAAAAAGCAGAATTGCAGCATCATGAAACACCCCACACATTTTATAGCACAAAGGGAAAGAGCTTAGGGTACAACCTTGCTTTTGTTCCTGCAGATGGATACAAGTTTAGGCTCTCCACTGTTCATCTGTTAGTTTGAAACCTACCTGCAGGTATGCAGCTGAACCTTATAATTCATGGCCTCCTTATCCATAGTTGGTCTACAGTATATCAGGGGTGGGCAATTGTGGCTCTTTTATGACTTGTGAACTTCAAATCCCAGAATCCCTGGACCAGGCAAGCTAAATAAAATGGAGGAAACATTTTGAAGTGTAAAGGTTCCTTACACTTACACCTCACAGTGTTTCCTCTATTTTATTTAGGTTGCCTTGCCCAGGGATTCTAGGATTTGAAGTCCACAGGTCATAAAAAAGCCATAGTTACCCACCCCTGGCTCAACCCTTACACTTGCACCTCAAAACATTTCCTCCATTTTATTTATGGCTTTGTCCAGAGATTCTGGGATTTGAAGTCCAAAGGTCATAAAAGAGCCACAACTGCCCACCCCTGTTCTATATGAACCTGAATTCATTATTCATGACAATCCACTTTGCATATCCATTCCTTTTGGTACAGGTGTTCTACGCAGTCTGCCATTTTGCTCAGCAGAAATATGGATGTAGCTTCCAATCAATTTCTCAGTAAACCCCAGCACTGTGCAGTGTTCCTAATATGTAAAATAAGCTACTTCTTCCACAGTGAAAATGAAGAACTCCACAAGAACCTCCCCTACTCATTATTTTACCACATTAGTTAGCAATGGTTCCAATTTTATATTTTGCTTTGAAAAGCTAGGGTATAATCCTTTGGAACAAGAAAGTTCACCTGTAGTGGATTTTATAAATACAAAATAAAGAATTGGAAATGCCAGGAATTGAAATAAAGCCAATCAGTATATTGCATTTAAAATGTAGTTGTTAAATTTCTTACCAGTGGAGTTTTGAATGAGAAGACTGGTTTTGTACTTGTCATATGTTTCATTGGTCTTAAGAAAGTATAAATTTGGAGATAGCTGTATAGGGACTACAGCTTTTTTTAAATAGTGGTGTACAACAAACATAAAAATTTGAATAACAAGAAACACTGTAAATAACAAAAATCTGAAAGAAAAGAAAAAGCAGACGTAATATCAATCTTGCTTTCATAGAGGTCCATTTAAGAACTAGATCAGAGTTAGGCAAACTTGTCTAAAGGAATTCATTTCATTACATTACAATCCATCTGTCTGGAACTAAAAGTATCCTGAGATATTGACAGCTGTAATTAAATGGTTTAGAATGTGAGCCTTTGCTCTATTGTAATACACACCAGTTATAAATAAGCTTACAAATATTTTTAAAACTCTCAGTATACTATGAAATGCAGCAAATATACAGAATATTTTTGACAATTACTGCTAGAGTGAGACATCAATTAACCAATCACAGATATGCCAACATTTCTCTCTTCCCTGAGAGAGAAGGGGGGAAAGATTGTAGGACTAGCATATAAGGTGTTTCCATCTAGTGTTGTTTTCAGTCAGTTGTTGCCATAAGCTATCAATTTTTTGGAATCACCATTATTTCAAAAAAGAATTGACAGTAAAATGTAAAAATTTAAAGTGTCAATTTAACAATATATGAATAGACTTCGGTTGGTATATAACTCTAAGTGCTTTTGTTATTGCTATAGAAATTATGTCCGATGAAATATTACAAGAAATCATAATAGTTGTCAGTGGGGACATTTGGAACAACTGTTGTTGCCTTCTCAGCGATCTCTTGCCATTATATTCCTTAAACTGCTGTCACACATTCCTTGCCTCTGGAATGATGCTGCTGTGTTTCAAAAAGGGCCTCACCCATTACCCACCCATTTTGAAATGAGCCCAGGCTAGTTGAAAGTGACCATATATAATTCATGCTTTTGATTGCTTCTGTTTCAACAGCACTATCCTGCTTTTAAATCAGATTAATTCAAAGCTGAGATACTTACACCACTATCACTGATTTAATTTCACGTTTTAAGTTCAGGAAATGAACCTTTGCCATAGTGGTGACTTGTTTTTTCCAGAGAGACTTCCTGTTCACCACACAAGATTTTACTTCAGAGAGCATTAGTAGGCTTTGCTCTAATTCATCAGTAGATTTTGTATCCATTTCTTCTTCTACTTTTTCTGAGTTGAATACACTAAAATCTAAGAAAGAGAAAATAATAGCTTGGACTGCTTAAAATTTACTTCCAAGTACATCGGGCTATGTGTATGTGTGTGTGAATATATACAGGTAGTCCTTGGCTTACAACCATTCAGTGAGCATTTAAAGTTACAATGGCACTGAAAAAAGTGGTTTATGACTGTTTTTCCACACTTACAACCACTGCAGCATGGTTATGTGATCAAAATCCAGACACTTGGCAACTGATTCCTATTTATGATGGTTGCAGTGTTCCAGGGTCACCTTTTATCACCTTCTGACAAGCAAAGTGAATGGGGAAGACAGATTCACTTAGTAATCATGTTATTAACTGCACTGATTCCCTTAACAACTGTGGCAAGAATGATCGTAAAATGGGACAAAGCTCAACATCCGTCTTGCTTAACATTAGAAATTTTGGGCTCAGTTGTGGTGATACGTTGAGGACTACCTGAACTAGCAGTGGTGGAATTCAAATTTTTTTCTACTGGTTTTGTGGGCGTGGCTTGGTGGGTGTGGCTGGGGGGGGTCATGTGACTGGGTGGGCAGTTTCTGTAAGCAGTAGAGCAATAAAGATTAGGCTAGAAACAATACCAGAATGTTTCTTTCCTGCCTTCCTGACAGGATTAACCCTGTAAAGTAAAAAAAAAATTAAAGGAGATTTCTTCTAACAACCGGTTCTCCGAACTGCTTAGAAAATTTACTACTGGTTATAGCAAAATTCTGAATATGAATGCTGAATTTCACTTCTGTGTACCAGTAATTTGAAGGAACCAGTGAAGCTTCCATCCCAAAAATGTTATTCCCACTTTAAAAAATAGAAAATTCTACTATTCTATAAGCTGAAATGTAAGTGAATAATGAAACTAATGAGACAGCATTTGTGGTATCATATTTAAAACACAGTATAGGAAGTTAGGCAGTTTTTCTCTTTCATCCTTTACCTGCTTGGTCAATCTCTGCTTCAGCTTCCAACTTGAGGAAAACATCCTCCAAGGTCGTCATGGAAACACCATAAGAAATAACACCCAAATGAGCATGGGTATCTAGATCAGCAAACAGCGCTACAAGAAAAAGTAGCAGTGGAGTTCTTAGTAATGAATTTGTAAAATGCAATCATATTTCTCTGCAATGCCTTTTTTACAGTTGCTCAATGAACAGTCTTCTAATTTCCCAAAACTTTACGCCAAAGCAGGAAAACAATAATGCTTAGGTAATAAATGTATCTGGGGCTACCTGTTCTCTGTTAAAGCAACCAGCAACTAACTCTCTGTTTAATATTATAGTCTTTGAACTGAAGTGTAATTAGCAACATAGTCTTCCACTTTTCTCTGCAATTCAATAGAGGAAAAAGTTTTACCTGAAAATTTGTCCATATCTTTAAATGGTAATGCGTATATCAGTTGTTCTTCGTTCTGTTTTAGCAAACTTGATCCGGGGATGTGCTGTCTGATGACAGATGCTGTAGATTCTGTGTTACAATACCTATCTATGTGCATACTAAGAAACACATATAGACATCATTGTTTTGTAAAGGGATGCACGATATTCATTATAGGAAAAAGAAGGATTACTCCTATGCTGCTGTCTAATTGAAAATGTTATCTGTATTTTCATAATCCAGCTCATAAAGGGTAATCATAAATATTATTTATTTGGTTACCATCTTAAGGGTGCTTACAATATGAAGTAGTAAAATTTAATAAATTTCAGCAAAATCTAAACCCTTTAAAAAAATGGCTACTGAATCACAATTTTAAACTAGAGACCAGAGAGGTCAAGTATAGTTTAAAACCCCTTTAAAAGACACCAGACCAAAGTCAAGAATATACAGGTAGTCCTCAACTTACAATCATTCATTTAGTGACCATTAGAAGCTACGATGGCATTGAAAAAAGTGACTTACAGCCATTTTTCACTCTTACAACCATTGCAACATCCCCGTGGCCATGTAATCAAAATCTGAACACTTGGCAATTGGTTCATATTTATGATGGATGCAGTTTCCTGGGATCATGTGATCCTTTTTGCAACCTTCTGACAATAAACTGCAGTGATCTATTTAACAACAGTGGCAAGAAAGGTTGTAAGGTGGGGAAAACTCACTTAACAACTATCTCATATAGCAAAGGAAATGTTGAGCTCAATTGTCATCATAAGCTGAGGACTTACTCAAAGGGTTCTTCATTAAGAGGTATTCATTAAGCAATAATGGAGGAGCAGGCAAAATAAGGCTTGCTTGTTGTTTCCCTAGTGCATTAGCATTAATGCAAGCATAAGCAGTCTTTCAAATAATAACTGGACTCCAATTGTTTAAAGATCAATGTCAAGTACCCTGAACTGAGATTTACAACAGAACTAGCAACTGACAATAGGATAGGCATTACAGATGAGCAGTCTAGTCTTAACAAAAACTTGAATAGCTATATTCCATACTAGCTGAAGTTCTCAATTAATGTTCAACGACAGCTTCAAGCCAAGCATGGTAACACAATGTTAGTAATACAATCCAATTCATATTACCATGACCTAACAACGGAAGAATTTCAATTTCAAAAGTTATTTCAATGTGTTTAAAGAGCGGAAATATTGAAGGAGGATTGTGACAGACATTAGAACAGAACAGAAAGGGGTTGTACCTCAAACGATAGCCAATTCCCCATTTTGTCTTAAGGAAAAGGGAAGATCCAAGACACTTCAGCATTCCTTGAGAAATTACAGCTTTCCGATCTAGAAGCAGGCCAGAAGGGATCTTTATCATAAATAGATAACGCTTATACGGTAGCAACCAAAAGTATCTTATTTATACTGTGGATAATATATATCTAACCTAACAGGCATCTAATTGAACATGCCTGCAACGATGTCTGCTTCATCCATGAAATGGGTACTGAACACTGTCACGTGGTTGGCTTTTCTGTTTTTCAAGAGGTTCCAAACTGTGTGTCGGGAGCATAGATCCATACCAGCAGTTGGCTCATCCAAGAGTAACACCTAAACAGCCAGGGAAAACAATAAATAAAATAAGTATTCATTTTACAAATACAAAGGCACCAAAACTGTGGGGGGGGGGGGAATCTAAACGCTGTGGGGAAGGTGGAGAGAAGTCCCATCAAGCCCCATGATGGGCAGAGCATGGGAAAAAAATATTGCTGAGTACTGAAGGGAAAGGGGAAGGAGGCTGAATGATGGTTAATCCTTGTTTAACAACGGCAATTGGGACCAAAACTTTTGCCACTCAGCAATGCCGACATAAAGCGCAATGTCACAATATTGCATCATTTAGGAATGGCAAGTCCCCATTGTTAAGTGAGGAACTTGTGGAGCTCATCTGATAGCCACTTAAGACTTCTAACAAGCAGTGTCATTAGAGAAATTGGCAGGAAAATGCAAGTATAGTGTGATTTGCAACAAACTGGCAGGCGGGTGAATGCAATGTATCCTAACCAGCCAGCTCCAAAATCCCTTATTCTATTGTACTTCAAAAGCACTGAAGATTAATTAAGCCTGATAATACAGTGCAAAGACATGGGTTTGATCTTTATTTGCCCTGTCCTGTCCAATTTCCCAGAAAACTTGGCACAGAGCAATCTTTGCAGGGTGGGTAGTAGACAAACATAGATAAACACTACGGGAAGCTGGCCTTAATATATGCTCTAGCAGATGTCCCAATAAAAGCACTTCAGTGTGGCGTTCAGTGCAAAGAAGAGATTTTCATTTACTCCCTGCAACTGTAAGGCAATATCTTCCGCCTTGTAGTACATTACCTTCTAAACGCGAGTATGTTTTATCTCACTATGAAGCCAATCATGACTTAGAAATAATAAAATAATGTATATCTGTTTGGATTTATACCTTTCAGCAGAAAATATCTGTGTGTATGCGCGTGCACACACACAAATGCACATGCATGTTCTCACATCTATGTGCAGGTCAAAGAAAAGTAGAACTTTGTCTGCTTCTAAATCCTTTTCCGGAACCTCAGTTCACTGGTGTGGGTGCTATAATCAAGAGCTGTTTTTGCTTGAATAACAGTACTTATTTCTATTGGTCGGCTGTAATTTTGAATTAAGGTTTCTTCATTTTTCTTTACTGGCACCATATATTACTAAATTAGTTATGGTAACATTATTTTGAATCTATTTTAAAAATTGTTGTTCAGATAAGTGCCGTATTTTAGACAGTAAATAGAAGAACCCGGAGTAAAATTTATTTATTTATTTCTCTGTAGATATGGATGTACACATCTAAATAAATTTCCCTTATGTTCTGTAATTCCTTCTAGTATTCTTCAATGAAAGTGTTTAGGCAGCTAGAAAGCCATGTGAAATCTAACCAAGTTCTTGTCAGGTTGTGTGTTTAAAATGCTCTTAAAATACTCTAAGATTAAGTAGGGCTAGTTGACAGAAGGTATTCATATGTGGGGAAAGGTATTAATTGCTTAAGCCTTTGGTGAGGGATTGCTGCTGTTGAAGACCTGCTTGGGCAAACAGTATTTTTATTATCTCAACTCTACTAATTTGTGCAACACGGTTATTGTTTAGTTTGTATGTGGCTTGCTACTACCAGTATTTTAGTTACTTTGCTATTTACCTTTGGATCACCAAGAATTGCAATTCCGATTGACAGCTTTCTTTTCTGTCCACCACTTAGTTTTTTTGCTTGGTTGTCTTTAATGGGCTGCATATCCAAATCCAATAAAATCTTTTGGACCTTTCAAAATCAAGCATGGAAAATATTTAGAGATAATTAAAGCAATTCCATAATTAATCAGGGTATTTACCATGCTATAGTTGCTAAAGCTCAAGGAATCTAAAAGTTTTGTAATTTACCATGATATAATACATTATGAAAATAATTCAAATTCCATGCAATTTCAAAAACAACTCTCCCCCGGAAGAGATAAGGTGAAAGGTTTCCAAAATCTGTTGATTCATCCATCCAATTATTAAAGTGGGTTTTTTTTTTACATTTTGCTTCAGTTAATCATATCTCTTTTAAAATATGTCGAACTGGTATTTTAATGTGCAGAAGGACCAGCAGCAGGAAAACCAACAATTACTGATGCCTATACCTATCTCATATCATTCTTTTATTTATAATATTTTTATCTTAACTTCTGTAAGCTTTAGTAGTAAAATAGCATACTATGGAATCTGAATGTAAAAGATACAGTCAATATATTATTATACATTGATGTAAAATTATCTTTGTTTTATTGAGGGACATATGACATAATTTTTCAATTAAAAATAAATACATTGTATTCTACTCACCTCTTGTATCACATAATTGGGAGGTATTCCCTTAATTGCAGCAACTATTGACAAATTTTCTTCCACAGTTAATACATCAAAATATACATCTATTTGTTGACATACTCCAGTTATCTTTCTGGCATCTAGCATTTCATCAATTTCAGAAACTCTGTATCCATAGATTGATGCAAATCCTGATAAAAAACAAAGAAGGAAGAAAATGATAGCTATTAAAATACATACACACCACAAAAAAATAATGGACTTTTACTGGACTGTGACCATAAAATTCTCCTCAAAATTAGACTTCTTCAATAGGAAATCAAGGGGGGGGGGGGTTGAACAAGTGCAGTATTTTCTGAATGTGTATTTCCATAGTTTATAGAAAGTAAGCCAATCAAAATATTAAGTCCTACATGGCATAGGGCCTGGTTACTTGAAGGATGTCTTGCATAGCATCTGCCTGGCAGATTTGATCCTGCAAAGTTTGTGCATTCTGGATTCCTTTAATTAAAAAGTATCATCTATCATAATCCTAGAAGTATGCCTTCTCTGTAGCAGCCCTCTGCACTGAGATTCCTCCTGAGATCCAAATGGCCCCCACTCTGCTATTCTTAAGAACAGCTGTGAAAATCTGGTGATTGGTGAGGGTGAGGGAGACCCTTGCTTCATACTTGCCATATTTTAATCTCCTATGCTTTATTGTTTTTATAATACTTTATTCTTTGGTGGCTGTGAGCCACCCAGAATTATTGAGAATAGAGTGGCTTTGGAATGATGGGGAATGGAGTGATGAAGATGATACAGTAAGTCTTGGCATCATGTACACAACAATTTCTTTACAAATCCCCTCTCTTTACAAAGTGAGATTTATTTGTCATTGGTACATGGGTAGAAAAGGAAACATATATTTAGGAAATCAAACAGAATGAAGGGGATAAGCAAGTGAACAGCAAGATTACACTCTCAATATCTGAATCCAACATCCTGCAATTATAAGTCCCAGTTAGTTGAAATGAAACCCAATGTATAATTAAAAGGGAGCAGAAATAACTTATTCATAATAGAAATGTCAAGCTATGTGCAAGTATTCTGCACTGCATGGGTAGGATATTGCTATGGAAAAATTTGCAATCCTTTCTCCTAAATTCTGGGGTTGAAGTCTTGATCAATTGGAAAGTACAGCAATAGGTTATATGCATTAATCATTGGAAGGACCACAGAAAATGGAATGGATCAAAACAAAACGTAATTTTACATTTTAAAAAAATACATAATAGTGCATTTTCTCTTTACTTGCCATTAAATATGGCAAATCAAAATTATTTTGCTCATACTTACCATCAGAAGGTGGACACAATCCACAAAGAATATTCATTAATGTTGTTTTGCCAGTTCCACTGTGTCCAAGTAATGCTGTAATCTGGCCCTCATATATATCAAAGGATAAATCTAATAAAATAATGACAGGATTATGCCAACAGGAGAGAAGTCAGTTATGTTATACCACACTACTAATCATTACATTACTATTAAACATTAAGACACTTAATATAAAACTGCATTCACCTTTGAAAAATAATTTCTGTTTACTATAATATTAACATAATAAACTCACAGATTATTTAATATGCCATTGAACATTAACAGGAACTTGCCAACATGCAAGTTTCTGGTTATCAGAAGACAAGAAAATCCCACTTAAACTTCAAGGATTTTTATCATGATAAATAGTTGAAAATTCCAAAATTCTTACTTTTTAAAGCCTCCGCAGTTTCACCTTTTTTAACAAAAGATTTCTGGACAGAGTTGATTCTGAAAGAAAACATAATTTAAATTTTTTAATGAAAGCTAAACTCTGATCATATTTCAGTAAAATAAAAGGAAGCAATATGAAAGAATCATTATATTACCATGAATATTACTCAAATCTAAATTAACACTAACTGAAGACTCACAAGGCATAATTGAAAGTTTCTTGGTTTCTGAGAGCTCTTAAGTAGGGAACATGACTAAATCATATCCTATTTTTCCTTTGGATTTGAACTTTCTTGTCAACCTAAGAAATAATTGTTGAATTCAATATAATACTGCTATTAAAGGCGAAAGGTCACATTTCTTAATTATAAAGACAGTGTGTGTCACTGGCACTTACAGAACATCTTCTCAATGACTGATTCCCAATGGAAAGCCAAATGGGTCACTGAACACCCAGATATAGGTAGATATATAAATGACTCTACAAAAAGGGTACCAAGCTTTAAACTACCATGTCAGTGATGGATAATACTGAATAGGATTTGCACCTCACACGGTGTCTGCCAGTACTCTCTGGGGGAATAGTATCCTCCTCTAAGCATGATTGCAGGTTCTCATGCCTAACTGTAGATCACATCCTGACTGGCTAAGGGCATATATACCAATCTAGTATCTGATTTTTAACACATAAATGCTGTTGCGCTTCAATGGTTAGATGGCCTAGACTTTGGTATTTGAACATAGAATTTTTTAGCATTTATATTTTATTATGTTTTATACTAATCTAGGTCAAATATTAATATAAATTGCTAGTCCCTGTTTGATATGCCATACTTTAAAGAAATAAACAAATTCATGTTTGAAATACTAAAAAAAAAAAGTTGGCAGAACAGTTCTACGTGTGTGTTTCAAAGGATATGGATCAATTTGTGTACAAAAATTTCCTAAGCACCTAGTAAAACAACTTTCATTATATTGAATACAAACCATCATAATTTCCTCTTTAGAAAGTTTCTACATGCTGAACATTCAGGCTGATGTAGCTATTTTATTTGCCTCAGCCTCTAGGCAAAAATTACCATATGACAAGCAGTTTTATTTTTATGATCAATTAGATGCTTGTTATATACAACTGACATATCTAATGCAATTTCTACATATAGACAACATGGTTGATTTTTACAAAAAATGGGTTGATCAGATTTATTCATGCTTACTGACCATTGATTTAAATCGTTTTATAAACACTGATCATTTCAGTATTTTCTTGCCATAATGTATTATCTATCCAACCCAATTTTGTGAGTTAGTAGAGAAATGATTAGTTGTTTTTTTCTAAAGTGAACTTTCTCTTTGCCAACAATTTAACAAAAAAAGGATTTCGCAGTGTCCGAGTTGATGTTCTAAACAGAATGCTCACATCTTCCGTGCATACACACACATACACACACACAATCCTCACTTAATGACCATTCAAGCAGTGACTGTTCAAATTTATAATGGTACTGATTGAGTACTACTTGTGACTGGTCCTTGTATTTATGACAGTCAACAGCATCCTTGTGGTCATGTGATCGCAATCCCATGCTTGCAATTCCAATGTTGCAATGTCCTACAGTCTTGTGATCACCATTTGCAATCTTCACTGCCAGCTTCCAACAGGCAAAGTCCACGGGGAAGCTGGCAGAAGGTTGCAAATGGTGACATGATGTCACAGTTAACGACAGTATGGGATTCACTTAAGAATGGCCATTGCTAAGCAATGCGGTCATGTGACATTGCGTTTTATGACTGCATCACTTTGAGACAGAAATTCCAGTCCCAGTTACCATCATTAAGTAAGGATTACCTGAACACTTTCTTTATTGTTGTTGCCAAAGTGAAATGACTCACACGACATAAAAAGATCTTCAAAACAGCTAGGCCAAATATTGACAAGATATGGTGCTTAAATGCTTTAAGGAAAAAGTTTGGAAGTAGGGTTTTTGCAAAGTGAATTCTTTATACAATCTTAAAAAACACTCTTGGCTTCATGAATTCACATATAAAATTCATTACGTTGTATTTACATTGCATGCATTCAAATCCTCATACACAATTTTAGTCCATAGTTGCTGATTATGTAAGCTTCTGAATGAGTTATCAACTTAGGTAAGAAATTTAGATAAGAAACTTCAAATTAGGTAAAGAAATATTAGCATCTGGCTTTAGCAGCTGAAATGAAACCACAGAATAAATAGCCGATCATACCTGATAGCTTCTTTTCCTTGAAATTCGGATGATACAGGTTCAATGATCTCATTGAAATCTAAGTTCCCATTAATATTGCTTTCATACAATTCTTTGTAATTTTTTGTTCTTTTTGACCAAAAAGAGGGCTTGAGAAAGAAAAAAAAATGTCTACGCAATCCATATTCTCCTGAACAATAAAAGAAAAATAACATCTACAAATATTAAATGCTGCCAGTAATAATATATAAACATTTAAAAGATATATCTTCACTTATGCTGGTCTATGATCGAATTATTTTCATTAATTATAGGTAGTCCTCAACTTACAACCATAATTGAGCCCAAAATTTATGTTGCTAAGTGAGACAGTTTTTAAGTGAGTTATGCCTCATCTTGTGACCCTTCTCAGCACAATTGTTAAGCGAATCACTTCAATTGTTAAGTTAGTCACATGGTTGTTAAGTCAATCTGGCTTCCCTAATATCTTTACTTGTCGGAAGGTCACGAAAGTCCCCAGGACACTGCAACTGTCATAAATATGAGTCAGTTGCCAAGTGTCTGAAATTTTGATCACATTACCATGGGGATGCTGCACTGGTTGTAACTTTGGTCACTAAACAAACTGTTGTAAGAGAGGATTATCAAAGTCCAGCAAAAGAACATGATCTTAAATTTTCAGTATAAAATAAATTAAAACTCTATTGCTCAAATAGATCACTGGGTTCGTATATCTAACTATGCCAAAATGCAGATTATTTGAGTTTTCTTTATGAGATATTCAACAACATATTGTTTAAGAAATGGCTTAATATCCAGAATGAACCCATCTGTGGTGAACTATTTCTTTTAATGTATACATGAAATAAAGTATGCACAACAATATTCAACAACTGGCAGGATTTATTTTCATGCATTCCAAGTATTTGTACTTTTTGATGCTTTTGATACATTGGAAGGGTGCTAATGCAATGTGCAAGTAAAAGTTTCACTTATTATTTTAACTCTGTGGTTAAGTACTTTCCCTACCTCAACATATAGAGAAATGTTCTCTGTTAAATTACAAGTGGTTTTGGACTGGAATATAAATTATATGCACTCTAGCTCAGCTTAAATAGAATGGCAAATTCTGATTTGTTGACAATATAAAACTAACAAGAGTCATCTAAATGTAAATTGCTATTTTTTGATTAAATGAAACAACTTCCAACTTTTCAAGAGAAAAAGTGTAAATAAACAGTTCAAATATTTAATAAATTGCATGTCAGATAGTATATTATTGTCCTTAAAGAGTTATTCATACATTTTTGCTACGTGTCTCTAAGAGATAAGAGTTATGTAAAGTATAATGGCTAAAGCAATTAGTTCAGGCTTATTACGTGTCAATTTTTTAAAAACTGAATGTTGTATTGTACCTTATATATGAAACAGAACCACAAATAGTTATAAATTTCAACGTGTATTAGTGCTATGAAGCAACTGTACTATAGTTTGGTATCAAGCACTGCAGATTATAATATAGGTATTGCTACAAATATATATATAAAATGCACATCCATCACTTATAAATGTACCTTGAGTTTTGAATTCACTGCATATCAAATAAATTATTACAGTTTGTTGAAATCATTTTTTTAGTCAGAAATTCAATCATACCTGGAATAACCTGATCCAAGTAAACTGCTAGTAGTAGATAAAGCACACTATCAAGAGCCAAGAGCAGTATAGCAATAATTAGTGGATAAGGTCCGTAAGTTAAATTTGAAAAATCAACTCCTTCTTCATAATCTTCTAAGTGCATAACCTGAAACAAATATAGAATTTGAATATTATTTGGAATACCATCATAGCATTAAAATATTAGGGAAGTAATTAACACTTATGGCACTCCATTGCAAATTAGCACAAGTTGGCACATATGAATTCTTCCATTTTTGCAATGAATTTGGAACCACTTGATTCTTAAGGGTTCATCATTGATCTGGTTTAGCTTAGATATTTTGGATACAGTTTGTTTATTTTTATAATTAGCTTTACTCATACTAAGTTTAATATTTCTGAGGTTAATTCATATCTTCAAATTCAGGCAATTAATACTTATATTAAAAATAAGCACACATTTTACTGCACATATAAGCATCAATGTGCTTTGAAATGGTCACAGTCTTTTGTCCTGTTGATCCACATTTTTGATTGCAACTTTCAAATCCTGGGTATATTGCAACCTTGCTTTTTGATCTGAAATGTCATATAAATTAGTGACTTGTCATCAAAAAAAATACTAAGCTATATTAAGCAATACAATGACCAGAATATACCATGCAAACATTTACTATGGAAATAACTTCCAGAGAAGAACAATTAGCTGTTGTTCCTGCTGTAACATAATGAAACTTATTAGGACCTGAATTTACATCAAAAATAAACTGTTTTACAAAAGTGTTGTTGATAAAGCTTCTAAACAAGATTGTAACTAATAGTCATTTCCTACATATCGGTAGTCCTCAGCTTAGGTCCACTGCTTCAGCGACCACTCAAAGTTACAAAACTAGTGCTGAAAAAATGGACTTATGATCAGTCCTCGATGTTCTGACTGCAGTGATGTGGTTGTGATCTCAGTGCTTGGGTTATGATTAAAGCGCAGCAAGCTGCAATTATATGATCACCATTTGTGTCCTTCCCTGCCATCTTTCCACAAGCAAAGTAAATGGGGAAGCCGACTGGGAAGGTCACAAGACACCCCAGTAAATCACTTTCACTACCTTTTCTCACAAGGAGCCCAATATGAACTATGAGATCCCAGAAGTCTCCTATTCTGTAGCACCCGACGCCAACCACAGGCTGTAGCATGTGCCTGCCTGCATCATCCCCTCCTTCCTATGCCCCCCCCAAATATGGCATCTGCCAATTTGCCCTTGGTCTCCACCAGCCCTCCTGTGCCCCCAATGGCCTACTTGTGCTTCCTAGCACTCATCTGAAGCAACGCCCACACTTTTTTACCTCAGAGTCTTGCCTCTTCCTACTTAGACCCAGACCCACACATTTGGAATTATAGCAATAGTAATAGCACTTAAGACTTATGTACTTCTCCATTACACTGTACTACATTCTGAGTATCAGCATGTTGCCTCTAACAATCTGGACCCTCATTTTAGCGATCTTGGAAGGATGGAAAGCTGAGTCAATCTTGAGGACATTCAAGACCAAACTCCAGGCTGTAAGCAGAGTTTGCCTGCAATACTGCATTCTAACCACTGCACCGCCAGGGCTCCTGGGTTTTGACAGCAACTTGGACCCCATCACTAAATAGTGTGGTTACGTGACTTGTGCTTTATCACTGCATTGCTTAACAACAACAATCTTGGTCCTAACTGCTGTCATCACCTGAGAAATAGCTATACAGTGCTCACTAAAGAATCTGATATCAATTAGTTCCTATTCTAAGATTCTAATTTGTTAGAGAAATCGGTCCTTGATTGAAAAATAAAATTTTACTGATAAAGAAAACAGCGACAAGCAAGTAACATGTTTATTGCAAGTATAGAACAAGGCAAGCACTATCCCTGTGTCTGTCTTCTCTCACTAGTATCTACAGCTCGGATCTGAACCGTAAAAAGTTGTATAGCAATATGCAAATAATGTATTTTACTAACCTGTGCAACGCCAATTAAAAATGTGCATTGACACAGAGGGCTTACCAGCCACACAAAGGATTTTGGAATATCCTCTACCAGGAAAATTGTCAGACCCACAATACCAAAAGCCAGGGTTGACAAAAACTCAACTGTACCAACATGTTTTGATTTTTTGAAAAGAGGAGTCAACATGAATGCAAAGAAAACCTAAACAGAAATGAAACAATTATTCAATGCATTAGAAACTTTGCAATAAAATGCTGAAATGATGGCGTCTATGTTGATATTGCAACAATTAGAATCATCTAAATTTAACGAACTGGTGGCTTTCATTGCATTTATTTTAATTTTCAAATTATGTGTTTTGTGGGGTGGCTAGAGGATTTAAAAGTCAGAGATGATCAAGGCATTTCTTAATTTCTAGAGTAACCTGGCTTTCATAGACTGCAATATTCAATTTTACTTTATCCACAAGTAAAAATATAAAACGCAATACATAAAAATACTCTACTAAAGGCAAGATAGGTTTTCACTCTGAGTTAAAAAAAATAATACTGTATCCAAGGACAAACTGCCTTTTCAAACAGAACCCATTCAGTTCAGGAATATCAGTGACTGAGAGACAACTGAAATCATGACATTCTATATGGTTTTTTTTTAAGTTTTGTTAATTGATATGTAAATAATGAAAAATGAGGATAGCAATGTTCTGATTATATAATTTGCACAACTGCTCCATTATAAGAATGGACAACAAATTCAATACACCGAACCAGACCAGAAACCAATAAAAAGCTAGAGCACATACTTATTTTCATATAATAATGTCATGTTATTAACATAACTTTGATATTAGTACCTTTTGGACTACATAAATATTTGTCATTAATAGTGATGTCTGTAATCATCGCAAAACATTGCATGTTTGAAGACAGAAAACACTTAGGTAAATCAGAAAGTATATTCAAAACAAAATAAGAAGCAACATCTGCTAAGCTATCTAAGCAAATAAAACTGCATCAGACCTCTGCCAGCTATCATTCAGTGAAAAGAAAACCGTATCAGTAACAAATTGCATATGTAGGTCAAATAAGACTCTAAAACATTACTGGTAATCACAATATAGTAACAAAGACCACACACACACACACAAACACTTACGGAAGATATTCCATACAGGAAAAAAAGAAGAAATATCACAAAGCTGCTACTTTTGGGGAAAAGCGAAGAGAATGTTGCAATGACCGACATAAGAAGAGACATGACAAATATCAGACTGGTGTACAGTAGGACCCAAGAAAGCCTAAAAAAGAAAACATACAATGAAAATTCATGAATTCAAAGCTATAAGTATTACTACACAAAGATAACTTACCTCTTCTTCAAAGATCAGCAATCTTTTCAGGCAGCAGGCACAATCATGCTATTTTGCATAATGTTGCAGATATCAAAAAATAAATGTAAAAAAATGTAAAAGGCAAAAATCTTGTGGTGTTTTTAATGTAGCAACAGATATTTTACAATATTTGGTTATCTTGGAAGATGGTCAGCCAGGTTTTTTTTTTTAAATTGAGGATTCAAGGAACATAATTCAGTGGTTTCATAGATAAGGATTTTTCCAGAGCAGTGACACTTTCGTATAAAGGACAGGTCTCAAGTTATTTCTCTGTTTTCTTTAAAAATCCAGTTAGTCATTAAAGAACTGCCATACAATTAAAAGTTTGTTCTAATATTATTGCTGCTTCCTCTGTTGGGGTCAATGATGATTTTAGACATTAGAGCTGTACAGTGTTTTGGATATGCTTTCCAAAGTTTTTTTTAATGTGCACAGATATGAATGGTGTAGTGCCTGCCTGTAACTCTTTAAAACAGCATCTTTTCACAATAAAAGATGTTCCTGTGCTCTAGATCACCTTTTCTAGGGTGACCGTCCTCTTTTGCCCAGACATGTCCTCTTTTTACGTCCAGTCCGGGGCATCTGGGTGGGTTTTATAAATACCCACCCAGACGCCCCCAACTGGACGTAAAAAGTGGACATGTCATGTCCGGGCAAATTCTCCGTTCATGAGGAGAATCCGCCGGTATCGCTCCGCCGACCGCCGGCCTGCTAGATGCCGCGGAGCCGCTTTGCCCGGCTCAAGGGAGCCGAGACCCGCCGGTGGAGGCTGCTCCATGAGCGGCGGTGCGGCCTCACCGGCCCCCGCTCGCCCTGGCCTGAGGAGGAGAGGAGGAGGACGGCCGTGTTGTCACTGAGACCGGCCGGGGGTGCTGGCCCGCCGGGCTGCCCCCGCCCCTGCCCCACCGCTCCCTCCCTGCCCCCAGCCGCCGCCCTGCCGCCGCTCCGGTTCCTCCGCCAGCGGCAGCAGCAGCAGTAGTAGCCGGGACCCCTCCTGCTGCCACTGCGGTGCCACTGCCGCCTCAGCCTCACCCCGCCGGCATCAGGACTCTGCAGGCTCCGCCGCCCCAACAGTATCCTTGGCCACCCGGTCCGGACGGAGCCCGAGGGGGGCTGCGGTTGCAG
>JAEANM010005032.1:0-20075 GCA_017656035.1 Myanophis thanlyinensis
GCGCAATCTCAGGGCATCGCGGATGGTCTTATCTACCCACGGTTTCTGGTTGGGGAATGTTCTGATGGTTGTTTTTTATGCAGTATCGTCTGCTAGTTTTCTAATGAATCCCACAATCGCTTCCGTAAATCCGCATAAACACCATCCTAATGTAAAAAAATGGCAGATATGCATTTTTAATTGGGGATTCCCCCCGCCCCATATGTTCCTTTATTTTACTTTCTTTTGAATTAGAAGGATATCCAAAAGAGATACAGAAACAGAGGCAGGCAAACCAACCTTTGGAAGCCAACAGGAAATCCCCAAATTGTGAAACTGCGTAATAACAATGAACCAACCCCATCCATACTAAAGTATTCCAATTGATGGATGTTTTCCTTATATTAGTAATAAGTTGAAAGGGGTGGTAGCAAAGCTAAAGGAGAAAACAACTTTGTGTCTGATGCACTTCAAAAATTAGACATGGTTTGGCAATGAGTTACAATAAGCACAATGAAGGCAGGGTAGAATGAATGATCTGGGCAACCAATTTTATGATGACATTATTTTCTGCCAAGTCAAGGAAGGATGAATAGTGGTTTAACTCAATAGCTCATAAAATAAATATTAAGTATGAACCTGATCCCACAACCTGGTATAAGATTAGGTTTTATAGTCCTTCCAAAGAGTATCTACTAACTGCAATGCACTTATCCATCTGAAGTAAAGATTTATTAAAGTACAGAAAAGTACTAGAACATGGATAGACAAATGGTTCCCAACTACAATCCAAGTGCAAGAAACAATCCTGACATAAAGTGTTAAAAACAACTAGTGAAAGCATGTAAAGGAGTCTAGCCCTGTGGCACAGAAGGAGGCAAAACCATGAAATAGGATGAAGACTAGATTTAATCCATCAATTTACTATTTCCTGGATTGCATTTTTCTCATTTTTACACAACTATCATCTACAGAATCTGAATGTAAAATTACAGAATGTAAGTTTTCAATTACATC
Organism: Myanophis thanlyinensis; assembly: GCA_017656035.1. Taxonomy (NCBI): domain Eukaryota; kingdom Metazoa; phylum Chordata; class Lepidosauria; order Squamata; family Homalopsidae; genus Myanophis; species Myanophis thanlyinensis. Next base: position 997 of record JAEANM010005032.1, read on the forward strand.
AGGAGCAGAAATTGTCACTTCAGGTTTCTAACATGGTCTCATTTTAAGGTCACCTAAGTATATTTCCAATAAAGGTATCCTTTTATGAAACCTAGATCTACACCACCATTCATTCAAAGAATTTATTGCAATCGGCATATTAATGAAATGCTCTTCAACTTGAAATATCAGTATTCTCTATCATCAGGTCTTAGAAATACCAGCTCCTTACAAAAATGTATCAATTAGGAGAACAGCAGACAAAATTAAAACTGAATAAGTTCCTTACACTGCTAATTGCAGATACAAATGCAAATAAAATTATACACGATACTTCATGAAATCAGGTATACCTTTGGTCTTCTGTGAGATGTGACTTAGTGGAAACTTTTTGTTTTCCTCCTTTTCATGGTTCCGATCTGCTGATATTTTTGGAGATGCAACTGTCTTTCTGCATTTTTCATCCTTTCCTGGAATATTATGCCTTTCTAGGATTGAAAAATCAGTCTTTTTCTGATACGTTTTCAGTGGTGCCGATTTCTTTGCAGCATGTTGTTTTGATGGCGGAGCAGATTCTGTTTTGTCAATGTTACAATTGATTTTGCCTGAAAATAACACAATGATATATTAATATGCATAGACATAAACAGTATTGTAAACTTCAGAGTGCTGTACAATATAAGACCATATCATTTTGATTTTATTACATGGAATCACTTTTTCCTTTCTAATATAGAAAGTATATATATTTATATTTATTTATAATTTGAAGAAGACATGATGTTAATAAAATATAAGATATATCTTTCAGATATTTTATTTTTCTAGAATATATCTGAGAAAGATAAAACAATCAGATCAGATTAACAAATAAATACATGTTTACAAATATATGTACATATGTTTATGTCTCTGTCATGTTCTCATCAGACACTAAATAGTAATAATAATAACAGTCAAAAAAGACCAAAATCCAAGGTGCTTATGTAACATGGCAGAGATGTCGGACACTGCCATAAATTATATAAACATAAGGCAATCCAAAAGTTCTATTGCTCCCTAATTGACATGTTGCTAGAAATTCTCTAGATATCTCAATGTTCCAAAAGCTCATCTTAATCAATTATCCCTGTGCTATCAATGCAACAATACAGAATTTTAGGCATTGAAACCAAAGAAAGCAGAACAGGAAATATTGCTATAGATTTAATAGCAAAACTAGATATATCTTGTTTGAAAAATTACAATGACTCTTCTTCTCATTAGTGCAAAACAACATTCATTACCTTATTTATAATTTGATTTTTATAGCTTTCTATTTAAATTCTAAAATCTCACCTTTCCTTTGTTGTGAACTACTTTTTCCTTGAATACTTTCATTATTTTCTTGCTCAGAGCTTTGCTTTTTATGTAGAACGGGAAGAGTTTCCTTTTTATTCCACTCACCAAAATCAGCTTTTTCCCGAGTTTGACTGAGATTGTTTTTGAAGGAGCTATCCAACATTGTTGAGTTTGGATAAATATCAGGATTTTGAGAAATTAAACTATGTGGTCTTTCAGATGATGCCGATGTAAGCACATATTCTGGATTATTAAGGTATTTTTCTGGAGTGGATAACAAAGATGAATAAATATTTTCTATTCCTGGTAACAAATAAAGTTCTGGATGAAATGCCTGCAGTGTGGAACATGGTAGAAAATAAACTAAGAACTAAGAATTTTAGCTTTGTCCTTAAAATTGAAATAATAATATACTGTACATACATATGGAGGAGCAAATGCTTTCAGCTTCAGTTCCTTCTCTTGTTTTGTTTTCACCTTGGAACATTACAACAAAGGCAATATTAGCAAAATGCTTTCAATCATCCCATCATCTATATTTATTGAAATTGGGCAAAATTCCAATCATATGAATAAAAATACAATTTTGCCTCATTCTCCTGAAGTTCTGTAAAACTCCAAAAATTTACCAAGAACAATGGTTTTGTAGCAGAGATTTTTTCTTCTCCAGTAAATTATGTCCCAGTCATAAAACATTATGGTGGTTTAAATGTCAAAATCTAGTCATAGGGGTTGCAAGCCAGTGACTTCTGTGATGGTCCCAAGCCCGGATAAATAGAGAAGGTTGCATCAGAAAGGGCATCCGGTGTAAAAACTAAAAATGTGAATCACCAATGTTAATGCTATACTGGATCAGTCAAGGCCCGGGTTAACAATGACTGCCGCCAGTGTTGTTGACCTACAGGGGGCTGGCGGAAATTGGACTACTGTTGGTCAAAGAAGGAGAGAGGCAGAAGGATTTGTAGACAGAGAGAGAAGAGGAAAGGCGGGAGTATAGATATAGCTCTATATACTCAGATATAGCTAATATAGCTGTATACACTCACATAGAGTTGCTTTGCAAATTATGCAGCAATTTCAACATTCTCAGAAAGATGCTTATATTTGTAAAAGCCCAATTTGAAATATATAAAAATAAATGACACCTGCAGAGGAACTCCAAGGCATGCATTTTCAGCAAATTATAGTTTGCAGATTGAGAGCATACCTTTGTAACTTGCAAAATGTGTATTCCCAACTCTTTTCTACTCTCTTGCAATAGTTTTTCCTATGTAGTTTGGTTTGCCTTTAGTTTGTATAATTTAGTTAGCCATCCCCAGTTTAGTGTTGTCAGATGTGCTGCACTTCAATATCTAAATTGTCCTGACCACTTGGAATTACAAAATATATAGTTTAACGTATCCGGATATATAAAATATGATTTATGATTTATGTATTATATTTACAGACATAAAACATAATCAACAATAACTAGTTTCAGCATACGTTAGGTGTTTGAAATGTAATTTTAAATGGGTTTTGAATATTAAGATCAATTGTAATTAGCATTAGGTATAATTGACACTAATGAAGACGTACAGTAGCACTATATTACTAAATACAAATCTCTCTGTCAAAGAGGCTAACTGCAAAGCAGTAACAATTATTCCTGAGAAATCTGAGATAGTACACAAGTTAGAAATGATTTCATTGCTGATATTGCAGCAAATGAGATTGCAACTGGATTCCATTCTTTGTATAATCCAGTGCGTACCAATAACCAGTGTCACTTCTGTGCTTGTTTTGAACTTATTACCATAAATCGCACACATCAGTTAGACAAATGAAAATTTAGTCAAGGTTTATAATGGAGGCAAGTGAAAAGGAGAAATAAGACTGAATATGATTTGTTGTGACAGTTTTATTATTACCAGGACCATCATCAGAGTCAGATTTTTCAAGCAGTTTTTGAAGGAGATAGATAAAATATGATTGCACATTTATTGTTCATATGGAATAACCTGAAAAGCAGGTGGCAGATTAGGCAATTTAAGGAAATGTGGTATTTCCAACAGCTAAAATCAAAAAAACTGGAAAAAAAACCAACTCTGACAAGAAATAGCAAAAGCAACACAAATGTCCTTACCATTGAGCACTTTAAAAACTCAAAAGAGAAGTAACATTTAACTATTCAGAATTTCAGAATTACTACCATTACTGCACCAGTAATTAAAAACAAAACACAACCTATATGTTTTTAGAATCTCTTGGCATCTTAATTATATTACATGTATATATACCTACCAATCCCAGTGACTTTTGCTATAGGAAGCTGAAATAACCTTTCAGCCTCTCTTATGGTACTTATAGAAGTTTTTACTATTCACAGGCAAGCAGCCTTTAAAATGAGAACAAATCTTTAGTTCACTTAAGTTTTTCATTTCCTCTGCAAACTAGCTTGAACATCTTAATTGATTGAATGCTCTTGGAGTTATATTATGCAATCTTATAGAATTTTATCATGTAAGTTTTGATACTCATTGTGAAGAGAGATGCCTCATGTGCAGTTCTTTTTCCCAAGCAGTAGTTCATCAGGCTTGTTCTGAATCTCCTTTTAAATTATTCATTATTTTTAAAAATCATTCCATTATTGAACATATTTTCTTTAAAATCCATGTAAAGGGCTACCGTTCAGAAATCCCCCATTTCTTAAGACTTCTCTGAACTATTAGCAAAGAAATATGCTGCACCATAGCTATAAAATAGACTAAAATTTTGTTGGCTTCTCCATTCCTCCTGATGCTTGGTTGTATAGTTTTATTTGAAAATGCTTGTTTTCCCCATGATTATTACAGGCCACAGAAATACATAAATATCCAAATATTTCAAACAGAGAAAAGATTATAGATTGTTATTTACAGTTACACAGTCGTTGGCAATTGCCTATGGACAATCTAAATCAAGAGATTCAGGCAGAATACAAGGATATGCCATTTACTACCAAGATTAGTTTCAGATGTCCTTTAAAAGATATCTGCACCATGGTTAATAAAATGTCACAATATATTCATTGTGTCACACAGTGCTATTCAGAAATAGTTTCCTCAATATCATAATAGTTTTGTTCCTAGGTGAGATTCTTGCTTATATTGTATATGTTGATAATCTTGTAGGATAATCAGCAAGAAACATGAAGCACTTACCACCACAAGTTTTTCTCCAATACATTTTAGAAAGATATACTTATCTATAACTGCATCTTCATCTAGATACTCTCCAAGGTTTTCTCTTAAGGTTTTCAATGTCATATGAGGTGACACCCTAGAACATCAGATTTTATTGTTGCATTAATATGGCTATAAGATAATATTTATATTGTGCAGTATTTAGTTTTAGAGAGGTGGGAATATAAAGGGAATAAAACATACATAGAAGGCACTTAAATGTTAGAATTGAGATATTAACCCCTATTATGGAACTAATACTTTTAGCAGCATTCAAGATTGTAATGTAATTTCATTAAGTCTTGTTCATTTTTATTGAAATAATGAAAAGAAAATCTAAAATATGAAGTAGCATGTAGGTCATAATAAGTTACAATACTCTTTGGATGCATAGCTTACAGCTGTCAGCCACACTCTAAGACTAAATTTACATATATGGTCTCTGTGGTTTGATATGACAAGATAGAAAACCAGTTTGTTATGTTTAAAGTGCTGAGGGAACTATGAGTTCTAGGCTGCCTTGGGCACAAAGCTGGTTGAGTAATTGGAAGAAAGTCACCCTCTATTGCATCTCACCTTATAAATCCAGCTGAAAAGAATTTGCTAATAACTTCTATAGAAACTGTATTCAATTTGAAATTCCACACATCTTCTGGAACATAAAATACATGCAGCTCTAAAAGCTAAAAATATATAAAAAGAAACTGTTTAGTAATTAGCATGGGCAATTTTAATAATGGATTTTATATCTGACAATATATGCCAATGATTTCTTCTTAGGCAAAATGGTGTAAATTATGAGAATGCAATCCATCATGCCATAAATGCCCATGTAATTTTTAGACCTTGTTTACATATTTCTCTCAGTCCAATCATATGCACAAATGAATACTTTTGACAAGTTGATATAAAAAGTCTACCTCTAGTAAAACTTGTAAAAAAGGTTTACATGTTGAAATTGTATACAAAGATGTATATTGGGATGACAGCAAATAAACTATTCTGACAGAAATATTTATGTGCAAATGAAAATAGGGGCCACATAATACTGTTGTGAGCAACTTGGAACTAGAATCACTTGCATTCATTTTGATTTGGATGTCATAATGCTTACAAACCTAGTGGATGAATATTTTATCTCTTTGACAATTAGAAAGGATAATTTAAACCTGAAATAGGACAAGACCTTTGACAAGATGAGATCTATTTGGTCCTTGTCTTTCTAGGTTAATAAAAGAAGCAAAAGGTGAATGATATAAATAAACCACCTATTCAACACTTTCCAACAAAATAGATTCCCCACATAACTTCATCAAAAAGTGCCTGACTATTTAATCCTGGTACGCTGACACTACCATAGGCAGAAACAACCAAGACTAATTACAACCACACGACATCACCATAGCACATAAACCAACTAAAGCTCTCCAATATATCTTAAGTAAACCAAAAGATTCAGTAGCCCAAGAACAAAAGCCAGGAGTCATTTACAATATACAGTGTAAGAACTGTAATAGCCACTATGTAGGATAGACAAGGAGAAGATTAGCAGCGCACATCCATGAACATCAAGTAATACTCAGAAGACAAATACCTGGACAGATTCAGTTTCAAGCCAAATCCAAAAGTGCTATGGAATTCCTTGAAGTTTGGCACTGAGTCAAATCAGCCATCAATAGATACATAAGATAAACTATATTTATATGCTATTCAAAAAAGATAAAAGCAAATGAAACAAAAAAAGATCAAAACACATCCCCTCCAGGGACCAATACCCATATAAAGCAGGAACCACCAAATAATCAAAAAAACAAAAAATAATTAAGGCACTACCAAAGAAAAAAGCACATGCCCACCAAAACTTGCAGGGCAAACTACTATACATCAACAGGGAGGAAACCTCATATTCACTAGCACTGATGTTGTCACCTTATTGAGTTATGAAATGTCTGCAAGGAAATAACCAAGCTCAGAGACCACCAAGGACTCCAAAAGTATCTGATTTTTTTAAAAAAATCCCTCCTTGAGCTCTGTCAAGTTGGATCATTCCTAGCCATTGTCCCTATATTCCATTTTTGGACAAAGTGCTGTAATTTTGCTGATGTTCAAGATCCAGTTTAATCTTTCTGGATTATGTCAATCTATTTTTTGTCTTCTTGCCAGAAAAGTGACAAGGAAAAAGTATCCTAGCTGGTTTTGACTGATTTCTTAGCAACTTTCCTAGTGGTATGAAGTTCCACAGGTGTAGCGAATAAAAAACTATTAATAATTGTTACTTTTCCTGCATAATTTCTTTACTTAAAAATTAGGAAAACACAGGCTTGGCATTCCTGTGATGCTATTCCTCTTTTTAGTATATTTGTATTGTAATTACTGATATTAGTCAAACCCAGCAATAGGACAACTGCTCACAGTGTACTAGAGAACCTGACATTTATGACATTCTGTTGTTAATATCTTGTTGTTTCTTTTAGTCAAAGAGCACTAGAATCATTCCTATGTGTATCTGGTAGCAGGTGCAACCATCTAATTGAATAATTTCTGACTGCAGGACTGTGTTTAAAGTTAAAATTATGCCAAATAAAACAGCTATGAAACCAATTGTTCTCACAATCTGGATGGAAGAGTTATGGTAATCACCTGAGTAAACTGTAAAATCTTGATCAGTACCTAATGTCTGTAATTGGCATAAGTAAATACTAATATTTTCAAATATTATTGTTTAAAAATAGCCTACATGTACTCCATTATTGACAATAAGGTTAGAAGCTGAAAGATCTAACAAGTTTCTTTATATGTTTATTCTTATCAACCAACAACAGAAAATATCGCAATACATACATAAAATTTATGAATGGTTATTATAATCCATTATTTCTTACCTCTGAAGTGCATGGTCTGTTTTGATTGGGCAGCATATTCCTTGATGTCATTTCTGATTTATACAGAATTCTGAATATTTTTTAAATCACATATTGAATTCCAAGTATTATTTAAGACTGTAATGATAAATCCTATAGGTATTTAAGTTGCAATAGTCCACATTTTAGAATTGTTTCCATATCCTGCAAATTTGGATATAAAACAGGGACAGCTTCAGGGCAGAAAAAAACTTTGTTTCTTGCTAACTGAAAGGAGCCAAACATTTACTAATGTAGGAACTGAACCACCTTTGAGGTGACCACTCCCTCTGTGTAAGTAAAATCACCTTAGTAACACAATGAAGTACCTAGCCAGGATTGTGCACCCGTGATTTGCTTCAGTAATCTAAGTCTGCTTTACTTGTACTGCTTACATCAAGATATGTGTTTCAACAAGTATTCCATAACCTGGGCAATGCACGTTAGGCAATGAAAAGGCTTGATCAGAACTCCATGTAAATATTTACTCAGTACTTTGAAGAATTAAGGGTCTCACTGTTTGTTTTCTGTTCTTTCCCTTCAGTAACAGCTGTAATTATATCTAGTTTAATTCAATTGACTAAAATGGACCTTATACCTCCCTTAAAATGTATACTTGACCAGACAGGAATAAATACCAACCAATCTTAAACAAAATATTCTGGTTCATTTACAGCATTCTCAGTGTGTATTTATTTAATACCCGACCAAAATCTTGCAGAACTCTTAACAGTATTGGAAGGAAAATCCATCTGATTCAATTCCAAGCTGAGAGAAAGATATTGGAAACAAAATGGAGGCGGATTGTAAAGAAAGTTTATTGATGAACAGAACCACACACAAAGCCAGTGTGCAGTTCTGGGTTAGCTGAATAAATGGTTAAATAGGTAGTTCCTGTAACTTTGAAGTTTGTGACTTGTGCAATATGGGCTTTGTATTTCTAAAATGGTATTGGGCAATTCCTATTGTAGCTAATGGCTTTCGTCCTATGTTGGATCTTGAGTGAGGGGCTGTTTGTTCTAATCCTACCATTCTGCTTTTGTTAGCTGTCAAGTTTTGCTGGAAGGCGTTTCTAAATATCCTGTCTTGAATGGATTTCTGCCGCAGTATTTGCTTTGCTTATGAATGGAGCCATCTAGATAGCTGGATTCCTCTTTCAACAAACTCTTTATCTTCTTAAATGCTGGCATTTGCTGTGGGCTATTAGAAAGACTGGGAGATGCTTTCTGCCTTTAAAAACGATGTTTCTATCTTTTTAATATTTCCAAAATATTTCATTCTTCGGGGGAAGGGGCTTCCCAAAACAGATTTCAGGAATACAATAACAATTAAAATATCATAGTCAGTTTCAGATGCATGCGTTAAACCAAAACCTTGAACAATCTCTGGAAGGCCTCTTTTCAAATGATTTGAGGAAGCAGTTTGAGTAGGAACTAAGCTAATCTCTTTATGATAGGGCATTCTAATCTAAAGGACTGGTGCTGCTACTGGGGAAATTATAGTGGCAAGTCTTAAATCCAGCCTCCCTCCTTTTCCCACATGAAAATGGGAATCTACTAGCTGTTTATCCAGCAAGACTGAATTAATGAGCCTAATGAGATACTGTATCCTGTGCTTTGTGTGATTGTACCGATGGAGGCTCACTCAATTTCGCTGTACATATTGTGCATTGACAATAAAGAATTGAAATTGAAATTCTAGCGGGCAGTCCTGAAAAATAACTTGATGCTAAGCCCTGGGCCTTATAAGTTAAAACCAGCACTTTAAATTGGAAGTCGATGGTGGAAGCCAGTGTAGGATTCAAAGTGAAGGAATAATATATTTTACTTGTAGAGCTACCAAGCCAACCTTTCCTCTCTTACCAAGTAGAACCATTCATTGAAGGAGCAGAACCACTGCACAACAGTACCCCCAATTACTGTGATCAGTCAAGAAGTGTACCAAGATCACGAATGATGAAGATCATGGAAAGATCTAAAACAGAGATGACAAACTCAGTTTCATTAAGGGATACATCAGGATTGTCTCTGAACTCAGTGCACTGGGGTGGGCATGGCTGAGGGGTGTGTGGCCAGCTTGATATCATTTGTGTCAGGGGCACTTGTGGTGGCCGAGTGCTCTGCCAGCGAAAACGGGGCCCCGAGCTCTGTTTTTGGCTGCAACAGCTCCTGCAACCCTCTGCCAGAGAAAACGAGAGAGGCCCTCTTGAGCTGTTATCACTGGCAGAGGCACTGTGGGCCAGTCCTGTTTTCACGGTGACCCTGTGGGCCAGATCTAAGCACCCCATGGGCCAGATCCGGCCTGGTGGCCTTGAGTTTGATACCCCTGCTCTAAAAAAACTAGGAGAGGCATATTATTCCATCCAGGTCCAAACAATTATGTACAGTATTGGATCAACCAAAACTATTTATCCCATGCTCTGACTGACATGGTCCAGACAATCTGTTTGATTTAGGATTCTTTGCAGTTTTGTCTTTATTGTCTCAAAAACCTTTGGTAGTAAAGAAGTAAGGAGACCAGGAAATACAGTAGTTGTCTAATCTCTTGAACTAAATATGTCTTTTAATGAGTGTACCAAAACCTATTTTAAAACTATCGATGGTAGCTTCTCCTATAAGGTAATAACAATTTCCCAAATATAGTAACTATCCCTCCTTCAAACGCCTGAAAAAGCCGAGAGGCAACAATTCTGCCTCCATGTAGCAGAGGACATCCTAGAGCATCCAACCTTCTTTCTCAAATCACAAACCCAAAATACCAGATAACGTGGAAGACAATTCCCTGTTCACAGGTGCTACATGCTTTAGGGACTAGACCCGTGAAGGCGAACTTATGGCACAGGTGCCACAGGTGGCACACAGAGCCATCTTGCTGGGCACACAAGCTGTCAGCCAACTTACCTCCAGCTGAGCATGCACGTGAGATTGCACATGCATGCATGCACGATTGCAGAGACCCAGCTGGTCTTTGGGTCTCTGCTGTGCATTCATGCAATTGCAGCAGAAAATCCAGCTGGTCTTTGGAGCTCTCCTGCATATGCACATGATTGCTCATGTGTGCATGAGTGCCTGCATGCAGCAAGTGTGCATTGCACATACAAAAGCTGCATGCATGCACTGCTGGTGCAGTTGCACATGCAGCACACATGGAGGAGCCGCACACAAGTGCAGATGGCACGCGCAAAGCACGTACTGTTTGGCACTCGGTAAGTAAAAGGTTCGCCACCACTGGATTAGACTTATGAAAGGCTTGAAGTGGGTATATATCATGGTAGTAAGGCAAATATTCAAAATCCTAACTGGCCACTAACTGGACCATTTCTGATATGTTAACAATGGCTACTATTAATTTGATTTATAACACACTAATTTTTTTACTGCTCAAGATGATGTCCATAATGATCAATAAGCAGAATGTAGATTACATCCAATGTAGATTAGAACACTATATGGAAAAGGAAATTAGTGATGGTCACTGGATAATTGAGAAAGCTAAAGAATACCATACAGAAGTTAAGTGACACAAGGCAGAAGAACAGGATAAAAAGAGTATTGATGCATTTGAATTTTGGTATTTGAGAAGCTTCCTAAGAACACTGAGAACAGCCTAGAAAAGAATTCGGTAGCTCATCAAACAAATTAACTGAGTTCTCACTGAAGGTCCAAGTGTTAGGACTCATAAAGACTTAATTTAGAAAAGGCTGTAATGCTAGGAAAGGTGGAAGGAAAGCGCACAAGCAGCAAGAAAGTTGATAGACACAATTACAGTGGCAATCAGTGCATATTTAGAAGACCAGATTAGGATACGCTTATATGGAGGAAATCCATGTGATCACTAAGAGTGAACACTGACTCAATAGCACATAATATATCGAGCATAATGTATATTATGTATCTGATACCAGAATTCTCAATAAAAGTAGTTAAGTAGAATTCAACCACATCCATTCCCAGCTTGTAGGTCGGTGGTGGCGAACCTATGGCACTTGTGCCAGAGGTGGCACTCAGTGTCCTCTCTGTGGGCACGTGCATTGTCACCCCAGCTCAGTTCCACCGTGTTTGTGGCGTTTTTCACCGTCATTTGCAGGGAAAGCAAGCTTCCCTGCAAACAACAAAACAGAAGCTTAAAAAAGAAAAAGCTCCTGCCTCTTGCAGTGTTGCTGGTGTTGTGATGACCTGCCTTTTTGGCATGCGTGTGTGACTTCCAATTTGGGCACTCGGTGTGTAAAAAGTTCGGCATCACTGGTGTAGGCCTTTCATATGATTAGTCAATGAAGAGCCAAAATATTCAATTACCAGTAATCAGCCTGGCATGGCTCTTATGAATTTAATCCAAATGATACAAAGACTAGATTTGCTGTGCTAGCTGTAGATTACCATAATCTTCTGATTAAATCTCAATTATCTAGGTTTGCACAATACGCTTAAGCTATTAATTATATTTACAAGCATCGTAGCAACACTGTAAGAACGTAAGCCAAAGCCAACTCCATTATGACTTAGCATATTTTGTGAATCATGCTACAAATTTGTTTAAAGCCTGAACTGAATGAAGCTCACAATCTATTGACATAATATACTTCTGGTCTGTCTCACACACATACACTTTCTTCATTTTAAAAATCCAATTTAGGGCAGTGGAAATGTTTTATTAGTATCATTAAGTATTTTTGTTATTGCCATTTCTGTCAATTAAATAATTGTTGAGCTGTTTGTTTTCTCAGTAAATCCAGAGATGTACTGTTGGTACTGTAATAAATAGTACCAAGTAGTACTGATTCCAGAGAGGCTATTGTTAAAACTGCCACTTAATCTTAAATGTCTGGGATTTTTAAAAAGTGTACAAAGAAGGGGTTTACTTTCATATAAATATGCACAAGATTATATTGGACAATGGAAGAGAAATCAACATTGGTGAATTCTTTTAAACTGAAATTGATGAAAATTTACTCGATTTGCGCCAAAACAAAAAAGCATGCTGACTGAAGAGGAAAAGAAAAAAAACAAGGAAGCTTATTTCTTGAAGTTGTTCCTTATTGAGATACGTGCAGCAAAACCTTCCCCAAACCCTTGCGCAGTCTTCCACCATGCGGAGATTGTGGTTTAGTAATATCTAGTTTTGACCCTAAGTGTTACAACGTATGGAGGGATGGGTGAGTCTTATCTATTAGCTTATTGCCTTCAAACTCCATCTCGACGACTTCGAAGAATCCAGACCTCCTCCTCCTTCAAAAGCCGGTTTCACGACCGTCACCCATCAAGGTAGCTTGACAGCTTCTCACGTAACAGGAAGTTGGCTTGTCTCTTCGCTTCCCTCGACTCGCGCCTGAGAGCCGTTGAAAGTGGCGGAAGAACAAAAAAAAAAAAATAGAACGGGGTGGGGGAATTAAACAGGGAGTTCCCGTTTTACGGTGAAGCTCAGCTACGTGTGGCTCTGCAGCGATGGGTGGCAGGAAAACAAAAAGGCGTATTATTACACAGCGGGTTCCGCCTCGCCTCTGGGTTACAGATCAAGCGTTAATTTAAATATTGAATAAAACATGTTTTGGGAAACCTTGTTTTTCATTGCAGAACAGTGTGAACATTGCGGGCCCGCTGGAAATGAAAATGCAAAGAATATAATAAAACAATTACAGACAGTATTTGCAGCGGCGCTAACCACCTTAACCTTGCATCCCAATCCCCCCCCACCCTCCCCGGCTGCAGACAGACGTCTGTACTTCTGAAGGGTGGGGGAAGTTTACAACCAACCTACAAATGTAGCCATTTGCAGATTATCGGTGACCGGTTGTAATTTTCTAGTCCCAAAATTTTTGCAGTTATTGAGACGCGCTTTCCCGCTTTTTCTCAGCCCCAGTACAGCACTCGGCTCGCTTATACTAAACCAGCCTTGTGCGATCTAATTGGCTTGCAAATATAACATCCAGCTGGTTGTTTGCACTGACCGCCAAAGAGCCTGAGGGAGACAAACCATGCACAACGTTTAAATTTATAGTGTTGCTTGAACGCGAACGAACCTACAGGCTCGTTGGCGAACATTTGTCGCGGTAAATATAAAGAAGAGAGACTACTCAGTGCAATTCTGTCCCGCAGTTCCGTCCCTCAAGTCTGGCAGTACAAAGCCTGCCTTCATGACCGAGGACGCACGGGCGACGCTCCAAAGTTACTAGCGAGGAGGCCGGACAAAGCGCCTCCAGCATCCGCGTCCCCACCACACGAACTCCTCTCCTTTTTTTTTTTTTGCCTCTCGAGACGGGACTCGAAGCCCCGCCCCGTTCAAGCTTCTCAAACTTAAAAAGTTTTCAACTGGCAACTTCGAACTTCCGCTTCGGGGGGGGGGGGTGAGGAAGAGAGGGCGCGAGACAGAGTTTGCGCAGGGAGCCCGCCAGCGCGCGCTGCGCACGAGTCTTCCCCCCTCCATCGCCTCCCGCTCCCTGCGAGAGTCTATGGGCGAGGGAGTTTTCCAAGCGCCGGAAACTTGCCCGAAAGTTCCGAGAAGCTCTCCCCCCCCCCCCGCCGCCATAGCGAACCGCCAGTTTGCCAGCAGCCGCAGCAGCGCTTTTACGGGTTCGACGTCGCGCGGAGTTAAAAGTTGAGTGAGGGAGGGGGCCATGTCCGGGGCCTCCAACGTCGCCGCTATGAAGAAAGTGGTGCAACAGCTGCGGCTCGAGGCCAGCGTGAGCCGCGTGAAGGTGAGCCCCGGAGTGGGGCGGAGACCAGGCCCGCCCGCCCGTCTATCTGAGTGCCTCGGCCGCCATTAACGCACCTCGGGGAGAAGGCTGCGTGGACGCTCGGTCGCCTTAGAGACTTTTCACTTCCTTTCTAGGGCCTGAGGAGACCTAAGGAAGAGTGCCCCGGGGCTTATACAGAGTGTTTCTTCTTTTAAAGTACTTCTTAAAGAGTGACCTTAAGATTCCTGAGGGACCCTTATTAGAGGGGTCCTCGAAATTTAAATTATTTGTCAATTTATGTTAAAATAACTTGAAATCGGGCGGCTTCGGAAAGTAAATGCGCCAGGTTTAATGCAGTAAAACACACGCAAACAAAAGTTCTTTGGGGCTTCTCCATAATAAAGGTCGGAAAGGATCCCTATTGCAGAATTACAGAAACGCTGCCCTATGAATTGCCGTACAATTTACAATTTAACTGGTTTAAGCAGCCCCTAATCGCAATTTGTCCGGCCCCATTTTGGCAAGCCCGGCTGCTCTCGATTTTATCATAGATTTTATGATGTATAGAACCCTCCCTCCCTCCCAAAATCGTATTTTTCCCAAAGCTGTGGGAATTGGAGGGAGAGCACCGTGTTGCCGAAGTCGGTCCTAGTCGCACTGCCCAGTTTTCCGCTTGGATCAAGTTTTGCTGATTCTGATCCTTTTGCGGGTTCGTTCAGGGTTTCCCCCGTTTAGGTTTGGGATCGCTGTGAAAAAAAAGGGTTTGTCGTCTTGAATCTGGAAATTTTTTGTTCTTCAGAGGAAAAGAAAAAAATAAAACGCCATCTGGCAAACCAACTTGAGACTCCACCCTTGTTGCAAAATGGGGAATGAATTATTGGCCTGGAAAAGCTAGGGAAGGAAGAATTCTTTGCTGGGTTTTGTTGTTCGAATCTGAATCGAAACATATTTTGCTTTTCTTCCTTAATTAGAAACAATTGATTGCAATAATGCTGCTTGCTACCCTGCATTCATCTTCAAAACCTGAATTGTAACATCTACTTTCTTCATTAATCAGGAAGACTCAAAATAATACTGCTTGCTGTAATGCACATTTCTTAAGCACTTGGGACCCTTTGATTCTTTTACAGGAATTTTGAAGAGTAAAAAAATGTATTGTCGTGTTTGACAATAGCCAAACATGAATTTTAATATTGAAAGTTAGCTTGTTGAGCAGTTAAGGAACTTTTAATATACTTTAGTAAACTTTAAATTTTCATTTGATGTTCCATCAAGAACAATAAGATGCTGTGGAAAAAATATTGAAGTCTCTGATTATTACATTGGGATAGTCAGGAAATGACATACAAGACCTGCAACTGTAAAATACTTGATTTAAAAGGTGGTGATTTTAAAAGGCTGAATCTGGGAGTTAAATCAGTTGTCAGGAATTTTGAGATTTGGGGGAATTCCACTATTGACAATAAACTGTTTATGAAGAGATTTTGGTATGAAGATAGGGTATGCATATATTCTTATATATTGTTGATAATTTTGGACAATATTGTAATTAATCTACTATACAGGTAGTCTGATTTATGATCATAATTGAGCCTGGGATTAGAGTCATAAATTGTTGCAGTCATAAATTGAGGCATCAAGCGACTAGATTTTAAGTTACAGCCATTTTTCTGACAATTGTTAAGCAAACAGCAGTTAACTGAATTCATTTTTCCCAATTGGTATTTTTGCCAGTATCTGGAAATAAACATGAGAAACTGGCAAAAACATCATTTAACACTGGAAGTTTTAAAGAAGAGATTGGATAACCATTTATCTGAAATGGTGTAGGGCAGGCCTGCCCAGTGCGTTGTAATCTGTCGCAAAGGTAGTATGGGTAGATTTGCATGGCAATTGCTTATTTTTGCTTCCCAGAGGCAGGGGATGGGGTGGAGCTGCCCTATTATTTACCTTCGGATAGTTGGAGCCATACCTCGCACACCTTGGCCCATTTCTTTTGCAGCAGGCAAGCCTTTTCTGAAGACCAGATCGATCCGGAGGTCTGTTATTGGCTACAGAGGCCTTCAGGAAAGACTTGCTGGCCTAAGTTTTGTATTTCATTTTGACTTGGTTTTATAAGTAGCTCACAAGCCAAAAAAGTGTGGGTACCCCTGGTGTAGGATTTCCTGCCTAAGCAGGGGGTTGGACTAGAATACCTCCAAGATCCCTTCCAACTCCTATTTTATTCTATTCTATTATCACAAATTGTGGTCACATGATCACAGGATACTGCAAATGATTATCAAGGTGAGCCAAATGCTCAAAATTATCAAGGTGAGCCAAATGCTCAAAATGTGATTACATGACTGTGGGTGTGTCTGCAGCAGCTGTAACTTCAAAAATTGCAATAGCTAGGTAGGCCAGTTGTAATTTTAAATGGTATTAAATTATTGGTTATAAGTTGAGGTGCACCTATATAGTCATTGGAGAGGAAAAACACTTTTTTGATATCTGGCCAGTTTCAACATTTGTTATTAATTATATTAAAATCCATTATGTTATGTAAATGTGGTTTTCTTTTTTAGGTTTCACAAGCTGCAGCTGATCTGAAGCAGTTTTGCCTTCAAAATGCACATCATGATCCTTTATTAACAGGAGTTTCATCAAGTACAAATCCATTCAGACCACAGAAAGTTTGTTCTTTTCTCTGATTTGGTGAGCCACTAGAATCTTTCACTTAAAAAGCTTTAAAGTTAACTGTGACTTAACTTTCCCAAAAGCAGGAGTGGTGACCTCTGGACATTTTTTTCCTTTGCAACCTTACACAGTGTTGCTTCGTCGTAAAAGTAATCAGAAATTCTGTTTCTGGAAACAGGAAATAAATACAAAATAAGAGGCTTATCATTTTTTAAAAAATAAATTTTCCCCACATCTTTAAAATCTAGGGAACCATTGCTTGATTTACTTGTCTCCTAAAAAGCATCAACTGTCAGTCTGTCTAGCCATCCAAAGGTTGCCATCCTTGTTAGGTATAGTGGTTCATGACTTATCCTTCAAATTATGTCAAATGGTTTCACGTAAGCTGATTTTATACAGGGCTTCTTGGAAGTAAGTCCCTCTTTATTCAGAACTTCCTTGTGTCAGATTGTATTGAGTTTTTACTTAAATTTGTATAACTCTATTGAAAGTTATATGACCAATATTTCACAATTAGTTCATTATTATAGAAAGAGGTAAAGAATCCTGAAAGTTTAACTTGACTTGCAACTTCATGCCAAATACCTGTAATATTTTGTAATAAATAGTTGGACATTACATTCTACTGTTCTAGGAAGGTTTTTTTCTAGACTAGTCTGGGATTTCCTGATGGTTTCCCAATCAGTTGGTATCCAGATTTAACTGTTTCAGCATCCATTAGGCTTGGCTAGGTGCCATCACCTAATCTCTTTTATAGAAATAAGACTTGACCTATGACTGTTTTTAGAATCATAACTTTGATGATGGCACTGAGGAAATGGTAGTTATGACCGGGACCTTGGATATCTGGCTATCACAGTGGCCCCATGGTCATGGGATTGTAATTTGGAAACACGGTAACAGGTTCACAGTGAAGCAGGAGCAGTTGGAGCTCCCTGCAATCATGTAATTGTCATTTGCAACTTTCTCTGCCAACTTCCCCAGAAAAACAATGGGGAAACTGATAGGGAAGGTCACAAGTCACTAAGGTTAGTCTCCTACATTTGCACATCCTCACTCTATGCTTACGCTGACCACTTGTGCACTTTCCACGCTTTTCAACCCATGCATCTTGTTCACCTCTTTGCATTGTCTGACCTGTGTTCGTGTTCCTTGTCCAACCCACAAAACACATCCACACACCCTTCCCAACCTGGCACCTCACATACATAGCCTAGTCCATCTTCCTTGCTCTGCATTGTGTCTATCATACGTCCCCTTATATCCTCCTTGACCCTCCTTCCCCCACTCAGCAGCATCCACTTATCTACCTGCTAGCCTTGCTCTTGCAGGTCCATTGACTTTAGCTGTGGGAAGTCAGTTAATTGCCTCAGCTAACAACGGATTCAGTTAACCATAGCAAACTGGACTCCATAGATTGCCATTATTAAGTGGTGCAGTTGTGTTTTACAACATCACTTAGTAATGGAAATTCCAGTCACAATTGCCATTGTAAGTCCAGGATTATTTGAACCCTGATAGTTGGAACCCTACTGGTAGTGGTTTTTATACAATGTGCCTATTTTGTATTTCATGATCCATTGATTTTTTAAATTGTCTTTTTATGCCATCAATTAAGTTTTCTGAATGGTATTTTGGCTCTGTTGACCTCCACTTCCAAGTTTCATGGCAGACCAAACATATCCTGTAGACTTTACATTATTGGGAAACAGATAAGGGAAGGTGACTATTATACCTAAATCTACTTAGAAACAAATAATGTAATTTAGCAATTTTATAAAATATTGCATATTATATATACTTTATAGTATTTTAAATGGATAATTGTATGTATCATTTTTAACTGGAAAAAATCCTTTACATCCTTGCAAAGTAGCTTTGTAAGTTAACCATTTAGTCTTTACTAAACATCTTAGCTGCCTTACACTTTATTTCATTGCTACACTTTTTGTTCCTAATTACTGTCTTTCCATGTAAACTTATTACAAAACTCCGTTATTCTGGTCAGTGACTAGAATAGAGATGTTCTGTTTTTGTTGATATGCAGTCATTTTAATCATACAAAATCTACTTAGAGAATAGCCTAACACCTCCCTTCCAATTAAATACATAAATAATAATAAATACCCCTTTTTCCTCAGGGGAACTGAACAACTAATACTGTATATCAGGGGTGTCAAACTCATTTTGGTCTGAGGGCCGAATACAGCTTAATCTGATCTCAAGCGGGCCGGGCCAGTAAACTTATTGCAAAATTACATAGAACTAACAATATTAACAACACTTTTACTAGTTTAACATTTATTTAAG
>JAEANM010005033.1:0-20074 GCA_017656035.1 Myanophis thanlyinensis
CCATGCCTTCCCTTCCCTTCCCTTCTCTTCCCACCCCTCCCCTTCCTCTCCTCGCCTTTCCTCTTCCATCTTTTTGGTTTGTATTCTGTTAGGAATATCACTTTATGGGTGGTAAGTCTTTTACTGTCAATAAGCCAGAGTGCCAAGAGTGACCCACAGGGATGTTCAGAATAAAAGGAGGAGAAGAGGAGGCCATATGGCAGCCAGTCAGAGAGGGTGGCAAAGGGCTAAGATAGCAAGATATGGCAGGATTCCTGGGTGCCGTCCTTGCCAGTCAGCAGCTCTGTGTCCCAGGAAGAGTTGAAGGGCAGGACGTGAGCCGAGATCAATAGAAATGAGATCAGGGGGCCTCCAGGGCCAGGAAAAGGGAGGGACCAGGGCTGGTCTTGCCAGCATCTCTTGGGCGGGCGTCAGAGTCCTTGGAGAAGGGGCAGAGAAAGAGGAGGGCAGATGATGCCCTTCGCTCTGGAAATGGGCAGAGGATGCCTCGGCCACTTTGGCATCCACTCTGGGCAAAACTCAAAGACACAGATCAACCAGCACCTTGGGGGTTGTTTTCTCTCCCCCCTCGTTCCAAAAGGCAGGACAGGGAATGGTGCCCGGGAGGCGGCAAATCTAGCTGAACACCAGAAGGAGAAGGAGAAGAAAAGGAGGGTTTGGGCTCTGCTTCCCCTGAATGGGTTTAGGGGGAGGCTGGACGCCTCCTTTGGCTTCCTGCACTGACCAGAGATGGTTCTCTGTGACTCTGGGGCACAGATGAGGACCCGAAGACACACCACAACCTTTGAGGTGAGGCAGCAGCCTTCAATAACACCTTACACTGAGTAAGGTGCCTGTTCAGGGAGAGGAGACAAACAACTTTTCCCTTTTGTGTATGTGTGAGAGAGAGATGGGAGGGAGGTAGGGCGAGGGAGAGAGAGAGAGAGAGAGAGAGAGCTCTGGAGCTGCTATTTAGTGTCAGTTTTTTCTCTCCTCCCTGGGGAGGCAGCCCACCCTTTTTCAGGGCAAGGGAGACTATTTGAGAATGAAAAAGTATTTCCATTTTAAGTAATTATTTTGGAAACACTTTCCAGTACAACCTTCTCCTTAAAGATTCTTGTCCAAAACCCACTCACAATTATATTCCCGGGGGAAAGAAGGGGAGGACAATTCTTCTCATGGCAACCTGGCCTGAATCCAGGAGGTGTTGCCTGGAGGAAGGGCCTCCCCCAGGGCAGGGCCTTTAGTCAGGGCCACATCACCCAGGGCCTCCTCCCCATTTAGGGAGAAATTCCAAGACAGGCAGCCAAGAGGCAACCAAAGCTGGCCTCCCGGGGTCCTTGCCATCTCTTGGTAGGTCTTCCCTTTCTGCAGAAGGCTCTCGGTCAATAATGGGTGTCTCCTTGCCCTGCTGGAGGACAGGGAGGTCAAGCAGAGGCAGAGAAGACGGGGTGGGAGCAGGACCCTGGACAGCTCCAAGGAGGCCTCCTGGACGGAGCTTCTTCCCTGTGTCCACACACCACAAAACTAGAATTATGTCAGTCAGGGTTTCTGGAACTACTAGATAGTGGCCTGGTCTGCACATCAGGCTAAGCCAAATGTTTGTGAGGCACGGCACACCGAGCCTAAGGTGAGCTACTTCCTGGGTTGAAGCAGGCAGATCTCTGCTGGACAACTTCACAGAAGAGCCAGCCAACTCTGGGGAGATCTCTGGGAAGGCAAGAAGGGCGGCTGTGGGGGGGGGGAGTCCACTGCCCTGGCGGAAAGCAGGGAGTTCTGGCTCTCCCCCACAGGGCACAGAGTCCATGGCTGGGGGTTGCAAGTCCCTATTCAGGGGGACACAGCAGGGTCTCTGCCTCTGCAGCCAGCCCAGAGATTTGCTGGAAGTCTTCCCCAGCAGGAGGGACTGGGGCTGCAGACTGGTGGCAAGTACCTTTCAGCCCCCACACAGGGGAGCCCCCCCCCCCCATCCTGCTGCTTGGAATTTGTCTGGGCATTTTCCTCCGGAGACAAGCAGCCTTCCCTGCTGATCCTGATGCCTGGGATGGAATGACTCAATTACAGCTCTGTGTTCTGGGCCCTTAACCTTTCCTATGGAGCTTGCAAATTGATGTCCCTGCTTGCCCTTTGACCTCCTCCCATCCCAGATGCCCCCCACACCCAGCCCGCTCAGAGACTGGAGGCTCTGGATGGCTCTGCAGGGATTCGGCATTCCAGCAAATTCCAAGCAGCAAAAACATCAAGATGGTAATTGTAAATGCAGACTCCAAGGATCTCCAGATTTCATCCAGGTTTTTCTATGTTTGTCACCCGGGGAACATTTTGCTCTGAAATGTTATTTTGACTCATTTACAGCAATAGATTCTGTCCACCTGCAGCTGGGCTGTGGAAGATCCCTGAAAGCTGTTTAAACATGGAAACAATAAACCTGGTTAAGTTTGGGGAGGGGCCGAGTGCTTTGCCCTTGCTTGAAGCACATCTTCTGGAGGGTCTTGACAGACCAGCTGAAACACAAGCCCCTTAAATCCACTGCAGCTCTCAGCTGGAAGGCAGCAGAGCCTCGGGGAGCAAACCGAAATCCCTGTTCTGGGCCCACAGTCAAAGGGGCCCACATAGCCGGCTGAAGCCGGAGACTCTGCTGTCTATTCTGCTGCGATTCACGGCATATGCCAGGCAGGGACCATCCGTTCCAAGAGGGAGAGAAGGTGGATGAATCAAAGGCTGGTGTCCAGGGAAGGCCAGAGAAGGAAGTGTGAATGCCCCACATCCCAGGACCGTGGAAGGCCCCACACTAAAAAAAGGGCACCCTTGGAAGTCAAGCAGCCACTCTGTGGCCTTCTTGAAGGCAACGCCCAAGTCCATCGTGAGCCCCTGAACACACACACACGCACACACACACTGACTGTCTAATGCTCCAGGCGCCCATCATAGCCCCACAGAAGTCTGGTGCTTTGGGACTCAGACTCCCATTCACATCTCCTGCCCCATTTCTCTCTTGTGATCCCCCCAGGCCTGCAGAAAGCCCCCAGACCCACTCTGAAACACCCATTGCCCAGGCCAGAGGATTCACAGCCTGTTGCCCTGCAGCTCCACCCTGGCCAAGTGCCCACATCCCCCTGTAGGACTTTTAACCTTCCCTACAGAGAGAGTTCCCAGAGTCTGCAGAGCAATGCAAAATTCAGGCTGCAGAGTGGTTGCATTCATACAAGATGCTCAACCCAGATATGGAAATGGTCTGTTTCAAAGCCACAGAGTATCTACCTCCAAGCAGAGATGAGTTTGTATAAGGCTGCTTTGCTACAATGCATTAGCCAGGGTTAAAGATAGCCAGGAATGGCAGATCTTGTGCCTCAATGGCTGGGGCTCTTTACATGGCCTGCTTAAGCCACATGTGAACAGGGCCAGGCAGCCATTGTCAGCGGAAGAGATTGATGCAAAGCAACTTCCTTTCTTACCAAAAAGGACTTTGTACAAGCCAGTCACAGGGGGGAGGAGGGGGGAGGTTGGTTCTCCAGCTTCTCTGGCCCCCTAGCCTAAGATCTTAAAGACCACCCATGACTTCTCAGAGCCCCCACCCCCACCTCCAGTCATCCAGAAACAGCTTCTTTTAAGGAGATATTTTACCCATGAAAAAATATAGCTCTTAAACTGTGGTTGCCAATAAGAAAAGCCTCCCACCCACCCCGACTTAAAAGGAAAACATCTTAACCAACAGCATTTTGGCAAAAGTGGAGCTGAAACATCAAAGAGGATTTCCTGGTCTGTCTCCCTGGCAAGAGAGATGGGAGGATGGTGAGCGAATTCCTCCCCTCTACCTGTACCAGAATTGCTGAGGAGTTGAGCCTCTCTGGGAAGATTCTGGGCAAAGGACAAGATGCCAGCTGCAGCTCTGCCCTGCGAGGTAGGACACTTCAGGGAGCAGGAAACAGGTGCCCTAAGAACTTCGGAGAATCTGCATTTTTACACAGAAGATATAACAACAGACTCCTGAGAGTCTAACCAATTTCTCCCTCCCTCCATCTCATATCCAAGAGAATCAAGGTGGGGCTAGCTTGAGTTCCTTCCTCACCCTTTCCTGTCTTTCTGGGCTAAGCATTCTTAATGGGTGTTTTCTTCAAGGCTCTCTCTGCACTCCTCTTGCAGGGAGAGCCAGGCTGGCACTCCTGGACTCCCCAATGCTGCTGCCCATCCCTCCAGCCAGGAGCATCCAGCTTGCCTCATTATGCACTTCTCCCAAGGTAGAAGGAGCAACCCAGGGAAGATCTCTCTGCTTGGCCAATGAGAAGCCTAAAGACGCAGGAGAAGCGATGGTGCGGAGCTGCCCATGGGGGTGACGAGGTGCACAGGCAGGGAAATGAAAAGGCCTCCATCATGTTGTTTTTAAAGACCTGAATGTTGTCTTGGAAAATGCTGAGACCTTTTCCTAGCCTTCCAATATCTGGGTTTCCACAACATGCCAAAGTACAAGAAATAACAAGACTCAAGGTCTGGTCTGGGTTGGGCAAACAAAGTCATGTTCTTCAGAAACCTCCAAAGAAGCAGATCGCCTGATGAGAAAGAGCCCCCCCTCCCTAAAATTTGACTCCCCCTGGCCTGGCTGCTCTACAGTGGAGCTTTGAAGGGCATCCTGGGCCCTGAAGCAGGAGGAGGGAAGTGGCAGCTCCTCTGGCAGAGCCTTGGGGGGGAGGGGGGCTAGAGGCAGCAGCTGGTGAATGCCAGCCTTGGGCTTCAGCCTCCTTTCAGACACACCAGAGGGCCTGCCTAGCCCAGAGCCCTGGCAGACAGGCAGTCCGAACAGCAACCAGCTGGGGGCTGGGGGGGGGGGCAGATGAAGCAATTCTTGAGTCTGTGCCCAGCTGGCTGGCAGGGGCAGTGGGACCCAACATAGAGATCAAACCAACCCCCGCAGACCAGATTCCACCTGCAGGCCCAGTGCAGGCAAGTGATCTAGAGTCTGTCCTCCCTTAAAGGAGGGGCAAACTGCAGAGGGCCTTAGGCCTTGGGCTTCCCGTGGATTTCCCAAGCTTCCAGTCCTCATGAGTCAGGGCACGGGCCCCATTAAATCTCTAGCGCTAGTCTAGGCAGATCATACCCCAGCACTTTCAGGGCTTCTCAGGAGAGGAGAGGAGGTGGGGGGAGGGGCATCAAAGATGGCCTCTGGCGCCATCTGCCGGCTGCTTGCAAGAGTCGGAGGAGCAGCGACGGCACGGGTAAGTTGAAGCCCACATATGTCAAGGTGGCCACGGGCGAGAAAGACGCAGGTCAAGGCGCGCCAGCCCCCCCGTTTGATTTGCTGAAGAAGCGACGTGCGGCACTCGCGCTCTCCTGCCCGCCTGCCGTTCCTCCGCTGAGAAGGGTTCGGGTTTCTGTTCAGACGGTGCACGGTTGGCGGCGGCCCCTCGACCTCCCAAGGTCAGGTCAGGTCAGTCCGGAGAAAAAGCGGCAGACCCCACCCCGCCCCTTCAGCGCTCCGTCTGAAGGCCAGGAGGGTCTCCGCCCCGATGCCGCCTTGAGCGAGGGCGCGGCAGCTGGAGTAGCGAGCGAGCCCGCGACGGACGCTCCGGTGAGCAGCCAGAGGGAGGAGCTGTTGCCGCGCGGCCCAAAGCTCGCAGTGAGGAGGGTCGCAGCGGCGAATTCCGCTGGCAGAGAAGGCAAGGCTCGGCTCGGCTCGGAGGCTCGCGTCCCCGGCGTCTTTCTATTCTATTCTATTTCAGCCTTTCAGGACAGCTTCAGGGTGGGAAGCAGACACAGCTGTGGGTATTCTGTGTGTTGGGCCAAGCTGGAAATCGGGTTCATTCAGTAAGCCAATTAAGGATTGTCCCCTTGGTTGCTCAACACTTCAGAGCAGCAGAAAGCACCCAGGTAGGATTCACCCCCAGGCACCTGCTGCGAGCCTTGATCCAAAAGGGGAACCAGACCTTATCTATCTTTTTCCTACTGGGCTGCCTCCACTGGGCAGACCCAGTGGAATTACAGCCTGGGCTTGGACTGTTATAGATAAACCCACCCCTGGAACCTTGTCCTAGGAACTCTCCCAGATAGAAGCAGTCTGCTTCACTTGGTTACCAATGCCCGGCTGATTCTTCCTCCTGTCACCCCCCAGGTTAATCCAGCCAACTGTAAAGGTTTCCTGATTGGGGAGGGGCACCTTCAGAAGTTCATAAGTGTGAGGTGGGGTCATCTCAGAGGTTCCATGCTGTGGTAGGGGAGATCTTGTATTACCACAAGCTCATTATACTGGAATAGCCCCACCACATGAAGGAGAGGATAAGAAAGGCCCTCTGGTTCCAGATGGGACTTCAGCTGGTAGACTGTTTCCCCCTCTGCCATCTCCAGGAGGTGTCCAGGACTGGGTCCAGGAGGTGGCCCAGCACTGGGCATTCTGCCCTGGGTCTCAGGGGGTGTCCCAGAAGGTAAAGGATGAGATGGCAGGGCTGTTTTTCTGCCACCACCCTTCAGTCCCTCCCTCGCCTGGCCTTGACCTGCACCAGCCTCACTGGGCTGAAAGGCAACCGGACCGACTCCGTGGCTTTGTGGAGCGTGTATGCCAGGCGCCCTAAGACGACTGCACAGAAGATGCTCACAGAGAGCATGGAGAGATACAGTGGGAGGAACACTTGGCAATACCGGGAGTTGGAGCTCAGCAGGAGGCCCCAGGCCTGGTGCTGTGGCAGAAGGGCAGGCTGTCTGGGGGAAAGGGGGCTCCCAACATTCTGGGGCAAAGGAGGGGGAGAAGAGGAAGGGCAAAAGGGGAGCTCTGCTGCAGACGGAAGTGCCGGAGCTGAGCCTGCAATGGGCATCTGTGCCAACGTCACCCTGGGGGCTGTGGGACTGGGGGCTGTCATTGCTTGCCTGGTGGATGAAACTGGTGCTGAGGGTCTGGAGCTATACACAGATGATGTGATGATCACAGGACTGCAAGTGGGTGGATCCTGGATTTCTGTGGATCTCTTGGGGACTATAAACGGTTCATAGGTTGTTGCTGAGCTGATGTTTGTCAGAGCAGTGGGGGGTGTCTTTGCAGGAGTGCCCCAGGGCACAGTGGCTTCCATGGTTTGGGTACCCAGTTCCTTGCCTGTGGTCAGAGTATCTGTACAAAAGGTGAATTGGTGGCTTGAGGAAGAAATCTCAGAGACAGTTGTGGCATTTTGGGTTGTGGTTGGAGAACTCATGGAAGTTGTGAGTTGAAATGTTGTAGAAGGCAATTCAGTGACAGTTGTGGCTTCTTTGATTGTGGCTGAAGTATTTGTGGAAGTTATTTCATGGATTGTGGAAGAAATCTCAAAGACAGTTGTAGTATCTTTGTTTGTGGTTGAGGAACTTGTGGAAGTTGTGGCTTGATGACTTGTGGTTTCAGGAATTGTCCTGGCTGAGGTGGAACTCTGAGTGGGGGTGAGGGGGGAGCCTGAAATTGAGGTGTGGGTGCTCATGGGTGTGGTTGTGGTTGTGGGTCTGCTGGTAATCATGATTTGTGCGCTTTTCGTAGGATGGGTCTGAGGAACTGTGGCTGAGGCCTGAGATGTGGTGGTAGCCTCTAGCAGCGTGGTAGCTTGAGCTAAAGCACTAGCTGTGGTTCTCCTTGCTGGGGTGGCAGATGAAGAAGTGGAGGTGGGCAACGGGGTGGCCTCGGAGGTGGCTAAAATGGGTGTTGTTGTTAAACAGACCAGCTGGTCTTTTGACAGTGAACCAACTTCCTTCCCAGCCAGGTCTCCTGGGCTTCTACAGGTTAACTTTTTGGCATCCTTTATTCTTTTGGCATTTATCCACTGGTGAAGATAGAGAAGGTGACAGTCACACCTCCACGGATTGTCTCCGAGATACAGGGAAGTGAGTTTTCCCAAGTGGTCCAACTGACCTGTGGGAATGGTCTCCAGGAGGTTTCCTTGAAGCTTGAGAGTCGTCAGGGATGGGAGAGAAGCCGCTGCCAAGTTCTCCAGGGAGGAGATCTTGTTCCTGCTCAGGTCCAGCTCCTTCAACAGCCGCATCACCCCCAAGGCCGGGAAGTCTTTCAAGTGGTTGGATGCCATTTTCAGCTGTTTCACTTTTTTCAATCCAAGGAAGGTCTCATCTGGGAGAACTTCAATGGGGTTCTTGTCCAGAAAAATCTTCTCCAGATTGACCAGCTGCCTTAGCAAGTTGGGCGGGAAAGCCTGGATCCTGTTGCTCTCAAGATTGAGCTCCACCAGCTGCTGCAGGCTGTCCAGACTGCCCTCCTTCAGACTTCCAATCTGGTTATTCTGCAACCGGAGAGTCTTCAACTGGGTCAGGTGCTTGAACACATCCTGTGAGAAGTTGGAAATCTGGTTCCACCCCAAATGTAGCAAGGAGAGTTTAGAGAGCCCATCGAAAACTCCATCGGGGAGAGACGCAATTTCATTCCGATGCAGATAAACCTCTTCCAACTCCCCAAGACTATCAAAGAGCCCCTTTTCGATCCTTCTCACCTGGGAGTCCCTCAGGTTCACTTTCCGCAAGTGATGCAGGGACTGGAAGGTGCCCACCGGGAGATCCCCTAACTCAGCCCCAGTGATTTCCAAATCCATCAATTTCTCCAAGTTATCGAATGCTCCTGCTTCAACTCTTTTAATCTTGCTGTTTATAAATTCAATTTTTACTAGGTTAGACATGTTCGCGAAGGCTCTCTGTCGGATTTCTACAATGCTGGTGTCAACAAAGAACATTTCCGTGATAATGGGAGCTACTGACTTGGGGATCTCTGCAATATCTCTGGTCTTCGTGTAGACATCTTGATAGGGACAGCTCTTGTCCGAAGTGCCACCGCAATCCTGGTTCCCTTTGCTGGTCCAGAAGAGGAGGAGGAGGAGGAGGACGTTGGCCCTGAGCCACATGCTGGAAGAGACCAACAGCCCTGAGCCCTTTCAAAGTATCCCCTCTGCCTGCCAACTTTCTCTATAATGCAGCATCCTAATTTCTAGGACCCCTTGAATCAATTATTCAACCCTTCTGATAGATTCTCAACCTGCTGCTTTAATTCTTGCAAGTCATTGGTCAGTGGATGTATACTCAGAGGAACACCAGGGGGCTTCCCTCTAAGTAAATGTCTAAAGGCAAGCAAGTTGGCCGCTGGCATGTGCCCACGTCCCCATCCTCCCTCTTGCTCCCTGATGCTGCAGCCACAGCCACAGCAAAAGAGAGCATTTGTCCCTGCAATAGGGACACAGACTGCCCACCCTTCCCTCCAGGATCTCCCCACAGGTCTCCGATATGGCGGCTAAGAAAACGCACCTGTTGGTAGAGCAGCCCCTGGAAAGCAGCCTTGCTGGCTGGGATAGCAGGAGGTCTTGAATGTGCCACTCACCTCCCTGGAGAATCTGCCCCTGATCCAGATGGGCTGCTCAGGGATAGGTGGCCCTTATCTCTAGGAGACATCCGAGAAGGGTGGAGGAGATCTGGGTGCAACCTATCGCTCTCTGGTTTGGTCTGATAAGCTTGCTGGTGGCTCTGCTCTCTTCCAGCCAAGGGGCACCTTGGGGCTCAGCTGTCCCTCTCTCTTTGCAGAGGAAGTGCCCTTCCCTTGGCACCCACTCTCCACAGTGTGGAGAACCCCCTCAGCAGGCAGGAGCTGGGTGCTGCCAAAGCTGAGCAGAAAGAAGAGAGACACCCCTGAGCACACTCTTGTGCCCCCATCTCCTCAGAAGCAGGGCCAGCACCCCAACACATTCCCTGCACTCATGTCTATGGAGGTTCCCTGCCATCTGGGTCATGGTTGTCCCAAAGGGCCTTTTTTTTCAAGAGGCAACTGGACTTTCTTTGA
Organism: Myanophis thanlyinensis; assembly: GCA_017656035.1. NCBI lineage: Eukaryota > Metazoa > Chordata > Lepidosauria > Squamata > Homalopsidae > Myanophis > Myanophis thanlyinensis. The sequence goes on from JAEANM010005033.1 coordinate 9,755, forward strand.
AGAGGTTTTGCTTCTCCTCCAAGAAGCTTCTTCAGCTCTGACTGGATGGTGGGGAAGGGAAGGATTTATACCCCAAAAGACAGCTGGTCATTTGCATCCTTTCAGAGGGTCCTTAAGGCTCCAGGTGGCTTTAAAGAAAAAACAGAAAGTCCAGTTGCCTCTTGGAAAAGCGCCTTTGGGATTCCTTGCACCCCCCCCCAAACTCTGGAAGGAGAGATAGGGAGGAACAGGGACTCCCTCTTCCTTAAGGGGTTCCCTGAGGGCCCTCAGCAACTCTGTGGGGCCAAACTGGAGAGAGACGCTCTTTGGGGGAAATAAGTGACCAGGACTAGTTGATGGGAAAGGCCATCCCCTGCCCAAGGGACATAATGGTCAGTGTAAGGGAGACCAAGGGCAGGTCTCTTTGTACCCACTGACTTTTGGAAGCTCAGCAAGCTTGAGTGGGGAGGAAGAGGAAGAAATGTGGGAATAACTTGAGTATAATGATTTATTGGTTTAGGCAAAACATGGTACATGTAGTTTGGTTAGATTAAACACCTGACTGGGTTTTATTCAGCCCCTGTGAAAAGTAGACAAATATCGTCCTCAAATCATAACACTAACCATAATAGCAACATATGTGTGAAATCTGCAAAACGAAATGTAATTGGAAGAGGAAGAGAAGTAGGAGAAGAAGAAAACTGGGAGGGAGGAGAGGGAGAGAAAAAGAGAGGAGAAACACAACAACTCTAGATAGACTCTAAAGGTCTTCAGAGCTGTCTCAAAACGAATGAGGAAAAGCGGGCGAGGGTGCTGTTGCGGAAAGGGGCACAGGACCCTCGAGGCTCTTCTCTAACAGCCGACGCCGATGATGCGGAACGAGATTCCCGGCCTGGCAGACGCAGCACAGACGCCTCGGATCCAGCGATCTGCTTTCGGAAGGAGCCCCGAGGACCGGGGCCTGGCGGGGGAGAGGGGCGAGGCTGCCTCTGTAGCAGGAGCTGGTCCACCATGGGGAATCACCCGGGCGAGCAACCTCAGCGTTTCCTGGTGGCGCCCAGATTTGGATCGTGCAACATCTGGGACCGGCGCTTCCTGATCTGTGCCTGCCCCTCCGCAGCCGGGGTTTATTCCTCCAACCCCGTCCCCGTCCCCGTCCCCCTCCTGGCGCTTTTCTGCCCGGGGTGGGGGGGGCTCCAGGGACTGCAGGGAAGTCTTGCCCTCAAAGGTGCCGCAGCCTCTAAGCATCCTCGTCCTGGACGCCTGTCCCTTCCCTGGGGGGCGGAGGTTCCCTTCGGCAGCGGGCACGGCCAGGACTGCAGGGGCAGAGGAGCTGCTCCTCCCTGGCCGCCAGGAGAGTCCTGCCCGCCAAGGGGGCGGGGGCCCGGCAGAGGACCCGGGCGCCGAGCGGGTGCTCCTGAGAGATCAGCCAGTCGGCCAGGGGGGCCAGGTGGCAGTCGCAGCGCCAGGGGTTGCCCTCCAGCGCCAGGCTGACCAGGGCCTCGTTGGCGTCGAAGAGCTCCTCGGGTAGGCTCTCCAGCCGGTTGTGGGCCAGGTCCAAGGCCTCCAGGCTGCTGAGGTTGGCGAAGGCCGCCCCGGGGAGGACGGCCAGGCAGTTGTGGCGCAGCTGCAGTCGACCCAGCCCGGCCAAGCCCTGGAAGGTTCCGGCAGCCACCCGGCGGAGCCGGTTGTGGGCGAGGCTGAGCACGGACAACTCGGGAAGGTTGCCGAAGAGCCCCTCGGGCAGCTGCTGGAGCCGGTTGCGGGCCAGAGAGAGCTCCACCAGGTGGGGCGTCCCGTGGAAGAGCCCCGCGGGCAGCTTGGCCAACCGGTTGCCCTGCAGCAGCAGAAAAGCCAGGCCGGGCAGCCCCGCTAAGAGGCCGGGGGGTTCCAGGCAGGCGAGGGCGTTGTGCTGCAGGTGCAGCCGCCGCAGCCGGCCCAGCCCCGCGAAGAGCCCCCGGGGCAGCTCGGCCAGCAAGTTCCCGTCCAGGTAGAGCTCCTGTAGCGCCGCCAGAGGCCGGAAGAGCCGCGGCGGGAGGCGCGTCAGCCGGTTGTCGCTCAGCCTGAGCTCGCGCAGGTGCAGCAGCGGCTGGAAGGTCTCGGCCCGCAGCGCGGCCAGACGGTTCTGCGCCAGCGAGAGCGACTGTAGGGCGGGCAGCGGCTGGAAGAGGCGGGCGGGCAGCGCCGCCAGCCTGTTGCCCTGCAGCTGCAGCGCTTGGAGCGCCGGGGTGCCGTCGAAGAGCCCGTCCCCCAGGGCCTCCAGCCGGCTGAAGCGGACGGCCAGCTTGCTGAGGCGGCCCAAGCCGAGCAGGGCCCCGCGGGGGAGGCAGTCCAGCTGGGCCAGGGCCACATCCAGCTCCTGCAGCCGCGGCAGCTCCGCCAAGGCGCAGCCCGGAAGCGTCCGCAGCGGGCAGTCCAGGAAGGCGAGCCGGCTCAGGGCGGCGCCGCTGCCATTGCCGCGCGGGGCGAAGGCGCGGCAGGGAAGGGAGCTCAGCGGGACGCCCACGAAGAGCAGCTGGGTGGCCTCGGCAGGCAGCTCCTCCGGGACGCCCGAAACGTTTTGGCCTGAGCAGAAGACGGTGCTGGCGCCGCCGAAGCAGCGGCACGGGGACAGGCGGGCGCAGGCGGCGCTCCCCGGCGGGGCCAGCGCCGAGGAGGCCAGCAGCAGCAGGAGGAGCAGCAGGAGGAGCAGGAGGAGGAGGCCTGGCCGGCAGGGCATCGTATGTCTGCCTGCGGAGGAAAGGGAGAAGCGCCGCCGTGAGGAAGACTCTGCCCTTGCTCTTTCCCAGCCGTGGCCGCCCAGTTCCAAGTGGCCGAGGAGAGGAAACCCATCCTTCGCTGCCCAGGGCAGGGAGGGAGGGGGAGGAGTGAGACCAAGGGGCAGAGAAAGGCCACGGGGAGATCGTGGCATGCAGGGCCTCCCTCCTCCATCTCTCACTCACGCACGGGATTCGGGGGGGGGGGCTTTGCAGGAATGCAAAAGTCACCCAAACACCCACAGCCCCAGTAAAAACCGGAAATGAAAATCCAAAAATGAACCTCAAAAGAAATTCCCTGCAGACACTGCATCTGCAGCAGCTTCCAGGAAAATGGCCAAGGGGCTTACTCGGATAAAAGCAGGGAGGTGGGTATTGCAAGGACTGGCTATGTTCCAGAAAAGCAGCCCCTCTGCTGCTCAGACCAGCCGCACTCCCCAAAATGGGGAGCCACCAGCTGTGCTTCCTGCCAGAGGAGGTTGGGTCAATGTTGGCAAGCCGTGAAGGTGTTGAGTCTCAGTGCTTTAGGTGTGCCTGGAAGGCTCTGGGCCCAGTAGGGTCACCTGCTCCCACACACTCACAACTGCTGGGTGACCTCCTGCCTGTTGAATTCCCAAGTGGTCTTGAGAGGCAGCTACCTCCAGCATTGGCATGGTGTGAATTTGCCTAGAAACCAGGGGACGGTGAGTTTGAGGTCTTCACTTGGCATGGAAGCCAACTGGCTGACTTGGAGCCAGTCGCTATCTCTCAGCCCAACCCACCTCACAGGGTTGTTGTAGAAAAAAATTGGAGGAGATGGGGGCGGGATTAGGCTTATTCTCCCCTTTGAATTATATACAAAACTGACAGGATAAAACATAATAATATTGCATTCATCATTCTAGGCAAGTGTTGAGAAGGGCGTGAGATGTTGTAGGGCCACCTCTGCTGCATCAGCTTCAGTCAGTGACCCAGACCCACCTGCAAGCTTTCAATACATTGCTTATCAAAGAGGAGGCAAGGAGCTGTCTGTCCATTTTGCCCCCCCTCCCTCCTCCAGGCTGAAGGGACCTCTAGACAAGATTCACTGCAGTGGGAATCCAGCCAATCAGCTGGAAAACCTGGGGTGGGGAGGTGTCGTGAGGCTCAGCAGGAGAGAGCAATGGGGCTGGGCCCATTGAGAATGCTGGCAGGGGATGCAGGCCCCCCAGGAGGTGCCCCCAAGGGAGGGCAAGGTCCCTTCTTTCCCATCTTCCAAAGGCAGGGGGTCAACAATAGAGCTTATCTGAGGGTCCCAAAAGCTGGAATGGGACAACTGGCTGCGGCCAATTAGCTAGTGCCAGCTCACTCAGCAAGTTGTCTAGCTCCCCCATCAGGCCTCCAGGACTGAAAGAGCTGCTGGACAAACCCTGGGAGGTTTGCAAAACAGCCCCTTTGAAAGCCAGTGTGTGAGGAGCCCTTGTTCCCCTCTGCCCTGGCCAGGCCCTGCTTGGAATATGGTTCCATGCCCAGGACGGAGGGAGCTCTCAGGAATTTCCTGGCTCTTCCAGCCAGGAGCCAGTGGAACAGGCTGCCTGAGGGCAGGGTTCTCTGCTGGAGGACTTCAGGAGCTGGAGAGCCCCTGTCATAGATGTACCAGTGGATCCTGCACAGAGCTGGCAGTGGGTCTAGATGGCCTTTAAAGTCCCCTCCAACTCCATGATGTTTATTTATTTAGGCACAATGAAACTGATTCATTGACCACAATCCTGCCTTGTTGTAGATATCATAATGGCATCCTTTCTCCTTTGGTTGGTGCTCAGGAAAAGACCCTCTCAAACCTTCCTGGCTCCAGTCAGCACAAAGAATGCTCCCCTCCCCAACTCACCCTTCCCCGTATGCAGGCAGGCATCCCTGGCCCAGGGTGGATTTTCCCTTGGGGCTGGATCCTGTACAGAGGAGTGGGGGGAATGACAGAGGTGACTGTCCCCCAATGAGACAGTGATGCACAAGGAGTGTGGCTGAAGGGCACAAAGGAGACCAGCTTGTGTGTGTGTGGAGGGGTCTTTTTCCTTTCTGCTTTGCTAATGCTGCAATTTGGGAGCTTCCCAGACACATTCCTATGTTTTCTTACCTCAGAATTCTGGAAATGGGACTGCCAAATCTCAGCCATGGGGGTCAGAAGTATCATCAACCCCCCCCCCCAACATGGCAGGTGGGAGGAGAATGGCCCCCCAATGCACAGCCCAGGGTCTGCTCCCCAGGAGCTCACTTACCTTCTGTGCAATCAGGTGCCCAAGGAAGCTTCCCACCTGTAACCCTGGCCTCCAGCAGCAGCCTTGGTCAACAGGGTGGACGAGTCAGTGACCCACTGGGCAGAGGCAGCTGCAGGACTTTGCTTTCCAGAGATTGGGGCAAAGTCTGACAGCCTTGGGAGGGGAGCAGAGCGGGCACTGGCCTCTCAGTCAACAGCTGCAGCAAGGGACCCTCCCCTTGGGGGAGGGAGGGGGAGAGGCACTGAGACCCCGCCTCCAATCACATCTTTGGGGGAGCTGCATGGCCTTTGGGCAGCCCTCACTGGAGAGAAGGCCCCAGGTTCATGGGCGCCCACAAAGCCCCAGCAGTAGCTTCCCAGATCCTTAAGTCCCTGAGCGCTTGGGAGCCCCAGAAGGGCAGGTGGCCAGCAGCACCGAGCCCAGGAAGGGGGTAGGACGGCCTCCTCTGCTGCCTGATAGGTGAGCCTGCCACAGAAGATTAGTCCTGTAGCTTTGCTCATCCTGTGTTTGTTTCCCTGATATTTTTCAACAAAGTGGAGTCAGGTTAAGTATGTTGTATGAATGCCACTATGTTTTCCCAATTCTGTTAACTTCAACCAAAGATTGCCCTCCTTCCTATGGAAGAGGGGAGGAGGAGGAGTGCTCTTTGACCACCTTCATCCCACCTGTGAACTTCCCCTTCCACACACACAGACACACACACACACCTGGGCTGCAACCCGACAACCCCTGATCCACAGGGGCTGGGGAGGCCAGGCATGCTAGTAGCCTTTGGGGGGAAGGTCAGGGCGGGTTGTTAGAAGGGGGAGGGGTGTCTTTTGGTGGGTGTAGTTGCTTCCAGGTTTTCTTTTTTGCCGGAAGAATGGCAAAATGGGGCGGGGGGGGGGAATGGCACGCTGCAGGAGAGCCTAAAGCAGTGTAACAGGCCCTCTCTCCTCCCCTCCCCATCATCTCTTGGGGTCTGTGGGTTGTTTTGATGCTCATCCCGGTCCGGAGGGACAGCACGTGTGATTTGGGTTTCCTGACACAGACCTCGCTCCCTCCCTTGCTTCCTGCTTTACAGAGGAAAGCGCGCCTTCTGCCACTGGCAACACAGGAAACGCGCGCGGGCTTGTTTCTTTCCCGTGTCTGGAACGTGCGTTGGCCTGCCAATCTGCACTGCAAGGGGGATTCTCCCCTTCCTGGGACAGCTGTGCTTCCCCCCCCCCAGCCTCGCGGATGGAGGGCAGCCCCAGAGCCATCCGTGACGGGTGGGCGAGCAGACTCTCAGGCACTCTTCCCCTCCTCTCCCCCGCTCTGCTCAGTGGCCATTCTGGCTGGGCCGCGGTAGCCATGCTGTGAAGCCTGGGGAGTGGGAGGAAAAAGAGCAGCTGCCGGGGACCCCCTCGAGCTAGCTGATATGAGTGAAGCAGCAGCTGAGATTAAGATTTGACGGGGGCGGAGGGGGGCTTGCCAAACTCTTGAGCTTTTGAGGCTGAACTTCCAGCCAGGCTTCGCAGCCAGGAGGGGGAGAGTTGGGGGCATAAGTGCATCTCCTGGCATTAACCATGCGCTGGATAACGATGTTCAAGCTGACCCAGGGGAAGAGGGAAATGGGGGTGCCTGCTATCCGAAAGCCCAGCACTCACCTCCCCCCGTAGTCCAACAGTGCTGCACAGACCTTCCTTCCTCCACTCGTTTCCTCGGGAGACTTCTGCGTCCCTCTGCCCTCCCACACTCCCCACCTGTGCTCAAGGGAGGGGGCCGTTTTAACGCGCGGAGCCAGGCCGGGGAAGGCAATGGAGAAAAAGTGGGGGGGCGTGAGATGAAGCGAGAACAGCAGCTTTAATAGGCCCTGGCTCTCGTCCACAGCCGCGTCCACGAGGTTCGTCTGCTCCCTCCTCCCAGAGCTACCCGCCGGCCTCCCACCCGAATCAAGTCTCCTCTGCCGCGAAGGCACTACCGTCGTTGCGGGCCACTCTTCGCCGGCGGAGCTGCCGGGCTGGGGCGCCGGAGAAGGCGCGTCCCGCCTGTCTCTTGCCCCTCCGGACCTACTGGCGGAGTCTGTTCAGTCTCTGCCCGATTCCGTGCTCCCCAGAAATGCAAACCGCGTGCGAGCGCCAGGGACCCCTGCTGGGGAAAGTCTCGGCGCCCCGGAGCCAGGACTCTTCACCGTAGAGCGCCCGGGATCCTTTCCGTCCTCGGCTCCTAAGGAACCAGTCTGTTGCAGTCGCCAAACAAGCGCCGCGCCTTCCGCAACACCCAAGCACTTGGGCATTGCCGGCCTGAGACTCAGCCCGGTCCTCTTCCGGTGGGTGCCAGATACGTCTGGGGCGCCATCCTTGCCCGAAAAAAAGCGGGAGCCCCTCGGGCCTTTCTCAACCAGGACGAGACCAGCACGCGACTTCTCCGGTTCCCATTTGGCAAGCCACGGGGCTTCCGGAGTCGGGGGATGGGGGTTCCTCTCTAAATCGAATTTGCCGACCTTCTGTGTGCCACTATGTGAAACGCACTAGTGGCGCCACCCCCGGGGGATCCCACCCTGCTCCATAAGCCCCGGCCGGCCTTTGATCGGTGGTGACCCGCGTAAGCTCCGACCCCTTGGGATCGACGGTTCGGGAGTCAAGCGCCTTTTGGGAGACGGGGAGGGCTTGCATGGGGGTCCCGCCCCTTCGAACAGCCTAGACTTGCGGCCTGCGTGAAGAAAGTGCGGGCCCTGATTGGTGCCTCTTCCAAGGTGCCCGGACCTGTGGAGACTTCCCAATGCGGGCATCCGGCACCGCCCGGCTTTGCTAGCCGTCCTGTTGGGAACCCGGCCCTGGGCGTCCCTCTGCCGAAGACGCGCAACCTGCATCAAAGAAGCGCCGAGCGAAGGAACACCAGCGGCCGTCTGGGCTCAGAAGATCCGCGGGGCAAAAATCGACTAGTAGCGCCTAGAGTTGTGGCGCGCCGGTCCGCTGCTGAGCCCGTGCCGGGGCCGCCGGCGTGGAGCGGGGTGAAGGCGTGAGTGCGGGAAGGGCGGCGCGAACCGGGACAGCCCCATGATGGACCTAGGCTTTGGCCCGGGCGGAGCGCTTCCGCTTGGAGCCGTAGACGCCCGCCGCCAGCACCGTCCCCAGGAGCAAAGCGGAGCCCACCACAAGGCAGGTGACTACGACCCCCGTCTGGGTGCGGGTCAGGCCCCAAATCCCGCCTCCCCCTCGCCCCACTTCGGGAAATTCCTTCGAGAACTCGTGCGCGATCTCTGCGCTGCCCGGCTCGCTATCTAACGGTGGCTGCCAGAGTCCAGGGGACAGCGTCTCCGACGTCGGCTCGCTCTCCGAAGGGGCCTCCGTGCGGCTCCAGACGGTTACCCAGCCCCCCGGTAGTACGGAGGTCCCGGGACCGAAGGTGGTGACCTCCGGCTCCAGCAGGGAACGGCCCAGTTGCCAAGGCGGCGCGGCGCAGCGTGGGTGGCGGCTTTCTCGGCCGAGGCTGGACCTATTCTCCCGCAGCCAGCGCCGGAGCGACCGCAGGGCGGCGTCGCAGCGCCAGGGGTTGTCGTGCAGTTGGAGGTCGCGCAGTTCCGGCAGCCCGTCGAAGATTCCTGCCGGAAGCTCCTCCAGTGAGTTGTTCTGCAGCTGAAGGGCGCGCAAGCTGTGGATCCCCTGGAAGAGGTGCGCGGGCAAGGCGGCCAGCTGGTTGTTGTACAGGGAGAGGTTCCGCAGCGAGGTCAGGCCGCGCAAGAGCTCCCCGTGGAGTGTAGCCAGCCGGTTGGAGTTCAGACCCAGCTCCTCGAGGCTCTGGAGACCGACGAAGGCGGTGGGCGCGAGCGAGCCGAGATGGTTCTTGCTCAGTATCAGGATCTGCAGCGCAGTGAGGTTGGCCAGGGCGTGGCCGGCCAGCGAGGCCAGCTGGTTGTCGGCTAGCCGGAGCTCTCGCAGTTGCGGCATTGGGCCAAAGATGCCCGGGCGCAGCTCGCGCAAGGCGTTTCCGAAGAGCGAGAGCCGCGAGAGCTCGGGCAGGCCCAGCAGGAGCCCCTCGGGCAGCGCCTCCAGGAGGTTGCCGGATAGCAGCAGCTTCTGCAGCCTGCGTGGGCCGGCGAAGAGGCCGGCGGGGAGCTGGCGGAGCCGGTTTTGGTAGAGGGACAGTTCCTGTAGCTCGCCCAGGCCGTCGAAGGCTCGGGGCGCCACCTCACTCAGCTGGTTCTCGTAGAGCCGCAGCACCTGCAGGCGTGGCAGAGGCATGAAGAGGCGGGGCGGCAGGCGCACCAGCTGGTTGCGGGCCAGGTTGAGGCGGGCCAGGTTAGGCAGCTGGTCGAAGGCGCCCGGGGGCACGGCCCGCAGGCGGTTTCCGTGCAGCTGCAGCTCCTTGAGCGCGCTCAGCCCGGCGAAGTGGGCCGGCTGGATGCGGCGCAGCTGATTCCCCGACAGCAGCAGCGCCTCCAGCCGGGCCAGCGGCCGGAAGACGTCAGGCGGCAGCTCCTGCAGCCGGTTACTGGCCAGGCTCAGGTAGCGCAGCGTCGCCAGAGGCCGGAAGGCGCGAGGACTGAGGCGCTCCAGCAGGTTCTTCTCCATCCGTAGGGCGAGCAGCTGCGAGGCGTTGCCGAAGGCCGCGGGGCCCAGAGCGGCCAGGCGCGTGTTGACCACCTGTAGGCTCATGGCGTTGCTGGGCAGCGTCGCGGGCATCTCCGCGACCTCGGAGCCTGAGCACTCCACCTGGGCCGTCCTGGAGCAGGAGCACTCGCGGGGGCAGCCGCCGCCTGCCAAGACCGACGGCAGGAAACTCAGGAGCAGGACGGCGCGAAGCGCCATGTTGCCTAAGGAGAAAGAGAAACAGGCGTGAGACCAGACTCCGGGCTGTTTGTTTGTTTGTTTGTTTTTTGTTTATTTGATTTATATACGGTCCCCTCTCCCTAGGGACTCAGGGCGGTGCACAGCCAATAAAACACAAGTACAATAAACAGTTTAAATTGTTCCGCAGGGAGCGCTTACCCTCTCCTTTCATGCCTCCTGGCAGAGAGGCAACCTGGGGTGCTGGGACGCCTGGCGAGGCAGTTCCGGTCTGCCACGCCCCCACACCCTCATTATGCTGCTAAATGGTGGCAAAATTGCAGGGAGAGGCTTGCCCGTGTGGCTCTGCTGCGCCCACCCATCCCAGTTTCCGAGCACTCAGCTTCCAAGGGCCCCTCCTGCCTACACATCCCCCACCTATCTGCCCCTCACTATGGGAGACTCTGGATTAGGCTGAGCGGGAAGGAGAGTGAATTTCAGCCGAGCGAGGTTGGTGTGTTGAGTACAGTACTGTACCAAGGTGTTTGGTTCTCACCTTTAAAGCGCTCCATGGCTTGGGACCTGGGTACTTACGGGACCGCCTGTTGCCACCATCAGCCT
>JAEANM010005034.1:0-20074 GCA_017656035.1 Myanophis thanlyinensis
ATTCTTGGCTGACCAAGGTTAATAGGATAGGGCTGCAATTGAAACATGGGAATTTGAGCACTCCTGCAGAGAAACTGCCTGAATCTGTGAAATTAAATATGACGAATTAAGGATAATGTTGTGTTTAATCATATCAGCATCACGATATCAGCAAGACTTTAAGCAGTGTATTGTAACTTATTCATCTCTACTTGTAACAGTGGAATTTGCATCTGGTTGCTATAGTTCTTAAACCCAGCATGTTGAGATTTGACAAACAACATCATGACTTACATTTCTAGAGAAGAATTTATTAGTCTGATGGTTTTAGAAATAATACGCATGATAAAGTATTTTATTTTTACTGCCTCCAAAGTCCTTTCTTCATTTAGAATTGGTTCAAAACTGAAAACAGCATCAAACTAAGGTACTTTTTCAATTTCATCCACAACTCTGAACAGCTAGTCTGAACCTACAGACTGAAACATAACTTAGATACCACATTTCTATGGGCAAATCCATAACTAGATTAAATGGCTCAGCTATTTAGAGAAGATTTCATAAAAGGCACAATGGATTCATTTGGACAAGTTTTAAAACTGATGCAAAATTAAGTGGCATATGGAACAGAAAATTCATATAAAAATTAAATAAACAACTGCCTTATTTACCCAGGATCTCTTTTTTTTTTACTTTTGCTGGGGTGTATAAAATGCTTTGCAAAATTGAATATGGTGTGGATAGGATATATATTAGCTAGTAAAGAAATGTGAAGGGAATGTTCTCTGATTATTTTAATCATTACCTAGCAGGAAGAAGAATATAAGACACAAGTGGATAACCAACTTCTATTGTTCATAAATCTTGGGGAGCTGTGACCAGTTTTTTTCAATGCTGATTACAATGGAGATATAATGATCTTTTTTATATTGAGTTATTGAATATACCCTTAAATTTCTGTTTCTAACCCATGGGATAAGAGGATCTAAACTTCTTTCTCAAAATAATTATCCTATAACATTTATTTATAAATTGTACTTATAGTACTACTGTATATGCACATGTCATGCCCGCTTCAGAGCTGGAATCTGCATGGGAGGATGAGCTGGAACGGGAGCTGGCAGATAGAGAGGATGGCTCCGTTGGCCTTGGGGGAAACTGGAGAAGGGCAGATTCAGTCCAGGCAAGGTTTGCCTAAAAGTAGGGCCTGCAGACAGGGAAAGCTCAGGAGACAAGCAAGGGTTACCCCCCTCTTGATCCAAGAAGATGTAGGGAGGAGAGAAGGCATGATCAACACAGATTAAGCTAGCTACAAGGGAGGAGAGTGCCCTGCCCCCTTTCACAAGACACACCTGGAGACTGAGAGGTAAGGAGGTGCCGGTGGGAGGGGCATTTGTTGGGAACAAACATTGAGTCAGTGGAGCCTCATATGAAATTGCCAAAGCCTGGACTTTGCAGTGATCTGTTTTTTTGGGGTTGCCTGGTTTGCCTGCTTCACTGAATGGCCCTGGCTACTGTGGAGCTAACTGGCTTGTTGGACTGCTGGCCCTGGTTGCTATGTGGCTAATCTTGTTCACTGGACTATTTGCAGCCAGAGGCTTCTGAAGCTGCATGGGAGAGCTTTGCTCAAGGACTAGTAGTGTCTGGGGAAATTGTTTGGGGGCACAGTTGGAGGAATAAAGGGGAGTTGGACTGGCTGTGTTGTTTTCATGCCACACCCCGGGTCATCACAGGACATGCTGACTCATGATGACTATAATACATTTTAGCACTATATTAGATATGCAAGGACCTTGGTGGTGGAATAAGGAATTAGTATATGTGTACATAAACATTAGTTGAAGGCCACTATGGTACCAATATATCACATTTTTTATTGATGCAAAATTATCCTTAATGCAACTAAGAAATTCATGGGTTCAGATAATTGGTAGATTGATATGTAGTTCATATGAAATTGTACTGTGTTATATGTGTTTGCGTGTGTGTGTAATCAGTGATACAATGTCTGAAAATTATACAAGTATTTGCACTAGCATTTTATCAATGGAAATCCTGTTTGCACAGTGATTTAGAACTTGGTCTACATATTTAATTTCTTTTGTTCTTTCTCAGCTGATTAATTTTAATTAGTACAGGGGACTGAGCATTTTGTAGTTTTTAATTTTCTTTTTGTTTCTGCATGCTTGTACTCAGATATGGACCCATGTCAGTCAATCAACATGATGGGGAGAGAATAGAAGGAGGCTTTAATCATTTACCTTCGAGATATTTCCTGCTCTATTTAGAAAGTGGGATTTTTTTTATTATTATGATGTCTTAATTTTTCCTTTTCAAAGTTCCTACTGAGGGGAACTAATGCATTATTCTGCAAAATGACAATGAGCTTAATGCCAGTTTAAGCAATTAATAACAGTTGATTTTCTCTAGTGGACGGAAATGATTTGTTTTATTTTAATAATCTTTGATATGTTAGACAATGGGAAATATTTTTGTGTCAGCAACAGAATCTGTGCATGGGAAAAAAACATGTATGTATGTATGTATGTATGTATGTATAAATAAATGCACAGGAAAACTGGCAATTTTTTGCTGAATTTGCTGACAATGCAAGTATGAAGCAAACAGTAGGATCACATTGAATCCAAAAGATCCATAAAGCTGGCTGGGGGAAAATAATTTAGAAGAGAAACAACACTTACAAGATTAATAGCATCTCAGGTCAAACAATTTACCGTTCTATAATGCTAAATTATCATTAATTGAGGTGCATTCCACTGTTTAGCAAGCATATTCAATGGCTACCAGAATCACTGGCCTTTCTATAGGTAATCTCATCCAGAAATGCAGCATATTGATATATCTTGCTTTAACAAGAGGGTGAATGAGTCTTTCTGAATTAAGACTAATCATTTCAAACAAATCAATCTCTGCCGTAAAATGACAGAATTTTATTTAAAGCATATATTATAAAAAATAAAAAAAAATATGTTGGTTTGGTTTATGTGCAACATTCCTTGCCCTTATCTTTGTTTTATATAAAAGGCAAGAAAGAACTGAGAGATTGACCTGTGAGAGAAGAAGAGGTGGTAAGAAAACATTTTTAAAGTTATAGAATAATTTTCTCACAATCAATGTGATTAGGAGGTTTGCACCATGCTTTGATTAAATGATGACTCGGTCAATAACTGATATTGATGTTCTAGTCATATCTACTCAAATATCAAGATATTATTCCCCTTATTCCAGAGAAAGAAGCTAATAGTTTCAACCCTGCCCATACATTTGTCAAGCTATAATAGACCCCCCTCCCATCACATTTAGTGATAGAATATGCAAATTAAATTATAACATCAATATGTATCAGCCTAAAATTTTGCCCTGATATGGAACAGTATGTAAGAAATTTGATTACTGAAATAATGTGTAATGTCCTGTACAGTGAAGATCACACTGTAAATATTTATTTGTTCAAATGCAAACCATTTAATTACTATGGCTTTAATTATATACAATTTACATTCATAGCACTACCCAGTTAATAATTTTGTGACAATTCCATACTCATATTTTAAATGATGTTTGGGTAATGAATAAGTCTACTGAGAATCTTCTAGGGAATGCAAAATTATCTCTCAGTTGATTTTAGGTTTTCTGCAAAATATGAAGCCTGTTAATTTAAAATAAGCTTGCATGTTTTTACCATAATATATAAATAATGAAAATAATTAGATTCCTATGGAGATAGTTTAACTTGAAAAATTAATGCTTAGGTGTTAGATCTAGGAGGGGAAGAAATTCTCTGAAGAAGCAGCAGATCCACCATCTGTGTTTATTACCTCGGTATAAGAACGGTAATGTGACAAATCATTTTAATAGCATAATTGGTCCCCCGTTACTAACTATTTCCATCCGTACTTGAGAAAAAGCTGTAAGCACAAATATATTTGTATTCCAGAAAATATATTTTAAATTGGTTATTAGTTCACTTTTAATTTAATATCCAATTTCTTTTTTTTATATACAGCTGTTCATGCAATATTATAGACACAGGGAGCTCTTCTAAATCTCATTAATAATAATTTGTCCATGGAAGTGTGAAACTTTTATCAGTCAGAGGCCACAGGATTTTGTTCTTTTTAAACTCAATGGATGAAAAAAACTTTGAAGGGTGCTTGTCCACAATGCATGAAGTTGAGGTAAGCAATTGTGGTGGGCCATCTGTTTTAAGCTATATTGGGGATACTCAGAGCCATAATCCTCTTCCAAAGGGAAGACTGGAGACAATATGAAAGTGTTGCTGGATCCTGCAAAGACCTCTTAAGGAGAAGTTGAAGGACCTCGTCTTTCAAAGTATATGGCTCACCCCATCTCACAAAAAGCAATTAACCCACCTCGTGGACCCAACTACGTACAAATGTCCCAGGAAGCTTTATGTTCTGAACCAAATCACACTGCCAAGAGCAGATGCCAATTAGAATCAGTTTATTGTGCAACTTACACAGCATCAAATGACCCACCAATGATAGTAGTAAGGATCCAGCCCCAATTTCCCTGTCCTCAGTTAGAACCACAAACTAGATCCAAGCTGGCTCACAAGACAAAGATGGAAGTCACAATGTCCACAAATTTTGAGTCCCTAAAGCAAAGTCAAAGGTTCCAGAAACCAAAACACAATCCAAGATTCCAAAGGCAGAAAGCCAAGTCTGAAGTCCTCAAGCAAAGTCCAAAGTTTAGAGCCAAAAAAATACAATTCAAGGTTTCTAAGACGAGATCCACAAAAGCCGGGAAATGCCTGCCAAAGGTAAACAGGAGTTCCAACAAATGCACCTCCCCCCATCCAGCTAAATCACCCAACACCAGATTTTCTTTGTGAGGAGAAACTGGGCTGCTTCCTCACAAGCAATCTCAATGACCTTTTCTGTGCCTCCCTCCACTTTCTGTGCCCATAGATCAAGCAGGGGAGACAGTTGTCCCTCGTTGGAGGTGATGTTGATGCCTGTCATCACCACTGGCCCACTGCAGCTGATCTTTTCCTGCATTCAACTTTCCCTGAGTCCTGGGCTATGGGCATTCTGGGGGAACTCTGCCATCCTCGTCAGATGTTCCTGTTTCCAGCTCCTCTAAATAAAGGTCCAATGTGGCCATCACACTTTAACTAACAAGGGAGGACAAGAATAAGGAGGAAGGACAAGGATACAGGTGTCCAAACTCCCATCTCCAAAAACTCTGGACTAACAATTTCAAACTCTTCTCAGATGTTGAAGCAAGTTCATATCTTCAGAACACCAATCAGATGTGTCCAGCTCTGAGCAACTTTATCAGATGGATGCCCAGAATAAACCCCAGGAGTCCTATAAATGTCATTGAAGTATTTTTTAAGCAAGCATTATTGGTTAGGATAATAAAATTGTGTTATGTATATTTAATTTATGAACAGAATAAACTATCCCTTGGAGAGCTTAAATGTTAAGAGTCTTAGAAAAAGCTAATGCCATGCTGGTAATAGACAAGTTGGCAAAGAGAAGTTTGCATCATTTTTTTTCTCCTCCTATTCTTTCTTTCTCCTCTTCTTCCTGATCCTGAAAAGCCCTCTGCCAAAGTCTTACTACATATATTTTCCTCTCTTCTGGACATGGGAAACTGGCAAAAAAAGAGGGAGAGTTAAAAATTTGCTGCATTGAATTTCCCTATCAAGTTTGCAGCTTTTCCTTTTTCCAGAAAGGAAAAAAATCCAATTATTCCTTTGATGAAAAGAAAGAGGGAGGGGGGAGAGAGAGGGGGGGGGAGAGAGAGAGAGAGAGAGAGAGGAAATGCAACATTGTGTTACATATTTGAATTGAAATCTTATGCAGGAATGGATATCACAAGAAAACACATTCATGCTCCCTGAGCTCCACTAGAGTATTAGCCAGGTAATGCAAGAGGTGTTGGAGAAAATACAGCAGTGGTGATTTGCATGGATGGGGTCTTCTTACAAGTCCCCCTTTAATCCAGAAGCCCTACTTCAGGCACTATCTCAGCTACCATTTTATTCAAGCTCATTGGGTGCTGCTACAGCTGGGACAAGTTCAACTGGACTCCATGTCATTTCATGGTCATGAGCATATTTAATTTTTTCTGATCCACCTTAAAACAATATTGATGTGGTTTGTTGTTGGCTTCCTATGCCGGTTCAAATCCCACCAGGCTCAAGGTTGACTCAGCCTTCCATCCTTCCAAGGTGGGTAAAATGGGGACCCAGATTGTTGGAGGCAATATGCTGACTCTGTAAACCACTTAGAGAGGGCTGGAAAGCTCTATAAAGTGGTATATAAATCTAAGTGCTATTGCTATTGTGGCTCTTCCCAAAAATTCTACCATACTCTTATAAACAGGAACTCAGTTCCATAAATGGTACTTAGAATTAAATAGTTCTCTTAACATTGTTTCTTTGGAGGTTGTGGAGTTGTAAAGCATTTCAATGGAGACAGATTAAAAAGTAGATTGTTAAACTTGAAGGTTGTCTGCTTGGACACATCCATATTGTTTTTCTCATGCCAATATAGAAATAATTTGCTATTCCTTTTTTAAAAATGCTTTTCCCCCACAGCTTTCTAGTCATTACTCACCTAATCAAACCATCACTGACTTTTTCAGTATCAGCAAGGTCTGCTACAATGATACTGCCACTGTTGTGATGTGGTCCATTAATTTACTTAGAATATGTCTCTAACTGAAATTAGACCTCCTAGTCTACTAACAATGAAACCACCGATTTTGCAATTTATATTTTATTTGATTGATTGATTGATTGATTAATTTAGACTATTATCCAAACTTTATTACTTTATAAGGCAGGGGTCCCAACCCCCAGTCCACTGTCCAGTACCTGGCCATGGCCCATTGGGAACTAGGCCATACAAACAGTAGGCAAGAGTGTGTGCATGTGAAACTACATTTGAGCAAGCAGTGTGCACATGAAATCACCCCTTCTCCCACAGCCATCACCAGTGGTGGTGCCAGTCCACAGAACCAGAAAGATTGGGGAACACTGGTAAAAAACCAAAATATTTTGGAAAATGGCCTGTTGCCGAAGACGTAGGGCTTTCTCTTTGTTTTCTCCTGGGAATTGCATTTAGATTCCATACCTGGTTCTTCAGGGCTCATTAATGCAAATAATAGTTTAAACTTAGGTCATAATTTAGATTTTATGTTCAGCATTCTGGAATGTTAATTTTTATCAGCCTTTCTGAGTACTCAGATGGCATAGAAAAACAGGAAAAGAAAACTTCAGTTCATTCACTCATCACTGCAATATGTTTCCAATAACTTTCATGACAGAATTTTGTCTGTCAGGATAACTTTCATCCAAAGCAAGAAAATTTTAAACTCTTGTATTTATTTTAATGCTAATAAGTCACTTCACACACTGTAATCTGAGCTTACTTTTTATCAAATGGCTCTTTTTTCAAAGCATAGCAGCTTAGCTTTTAGGGAAATATAAAATTTATTACAATAAATACAATAATTGAATGTGGGAAAATACTGTAAATCCTGTAGAAACAGGTCATCTTATTTGTTCCATTCAGCAGGTGGGTTTGGTGAATTCAGTAAACACAGAAATATCTCAAAAGTATTGAACTAGGTGAAAAAATACTGTATACATTAATTATCAATGTATTTGTGCATTAAACTTCACGGCATGATTCATTATATAACTATAAACAGTGATTCTCAAAAGAAAATTAGAAGTAGATAAATTCAAAGGATTGGAAAATATTTATATCTTTATTCTAATCTACTAGCAGTTTTGTTCAATTTAAAGGTGATGTTTTTTGTGTAAACTGTTACTGCTTGCTATTCATATGAACTTTTTAAAAATGAAAATGAAACTACTGGAATTAAATTAATTATCTGTTGAATAAGAGAATTGGACCCAATTTGAGTACTATGTAGATAGTAACAACATACAAATTCAAATTTATTGGTCACATACACAGTCATACATGGTACGATATGCAGTGAAATGCTTACACGACCGCCCACGACCGTGAGTAAGTTAAGGCAAAATGACAGGATATGATAGGAAATAAGTTAGGGATAGATGGGAAGGTAGGAATGAGATACAATAGTGGTTCCTGTTATAGTCTTGAGTGTTCTTGTAGTTCCTAGTTTAGTGTCTGTATTGCCTGTGGAAAGAAGCTTTTCCTCAGTCTCTCTGTATTGGCCTTCAGAGAGCAAAAACACTTTCCTGACTGCATCGTGGTAAACAGTCTATTGTTGGGGTGGCTGGGGTCCTTCACTATCTTCTTAGCTTTAGTCCAGCAACGTTTGTTGTAGATGGAGTGCAGCTCAGGGAGCTTGTTGAGGATGATGAGCTCAGCTGAGCGTACCACCCTCTGTAGTGCTCGTCTGTTCTGCATGGTGCTATTCCCAAACCAGGTTGTGATGTTGCCTGTCAGGATGCTCTCTACAGTGAAGGAATAGAAGTTCTTAAGCACCTAACACAAACAAACAAGAATAAATTATGATTTCTCTTCCAGGTCAATCAGCCAAACTACAATCCAACACAAGGGAAATATAGTAACATTGTCTCAGTTTATGAGGTGCATTTATTCAAAAAGATATGAGCTAATGATTTTAATATAAATAGCTTGTAACTAAATCCAAATCCAAATCCAAATTTTATTGGTCACATACACAATCATACATGGGTACAATATGCAGTGAAATGCTTACGCAACTGCAGGTAAGTTAAGGTAGGAAGGGAGGGCTAGGGGCAGCTAGGAAGGTGGAAATCAAATGCAATAATAGGTCTTGGAAGGAGAGCTAGGGGTAGTTGGGAAGGGGAATTAGATTCAATCATGGATCTTATAGTCCTGAATATTCTTATACTATCAATAATAGTCTGTATGTTCTTGTGGAATGTTCTTCTTGTTGCCTGGAAGTCTTCCGCCCTCCCGGCAGCCTCCAATGTTGTTTCAGCTGCTGGGAGGCCTCTGCCTAGGAGGCCTCTGCGTCGCTAGAAAAGTCCTTGGGCCTTCCCGGCAGCCTCTGATGTTTCCTTTGATGTTTTTCGGCTGCCTGGGAGGCCTCTGCATCTCTAGAAAAGTCCTCGGGCCTTCCCGGCAGCCTCCGATTTCCCGATGTTTTTTCCGGCTGCCTGGGAGGCCTCGGCTGCTCTGAGAATCCCCGGTTAGCCTCCACAATCTCTCTGGCTGTCCATGGGGCCTCAGCAGCGCTCCAGCAACTCTCGATGTGCTGACTGCTTGGGCTGCCTCGGATCGTGTCGCTCCGCCTCTCCTCATGATTTGATAATCTTACCGACTTCTGTTCTGTTGTTTTCTGGCTACCTGTGATGCATGTGAGGTCCATAGCTGGTTTCCTGAGGTTTTGAAACGGTTTGGGGTTGGTTCTAGGGGGTTCCAGGGGTATCTATAGGTATCTATAGGGGTATCTACAGGGTTGGGGGTCGGAGCAGCCATGATGGCTGCCTTTGTTACAGCGCCATCTTGGGAATATACTGTAACTATAACTGAATCCTAATCATATATAATTAGAGGCCTGGAAATTTATATTATAAATATTTTGATGTTTCAGAATGAAGAGAGAAATTCCCATTTCACATGCCTCCAAGGCAGGAAAAGATAGGAAAGCTTTGATATACCCACTGGGAATTTCTCATGGAAACAATATTCCTGCAAATAACTTCCTTAGCAGCTTCCAATGGTTCTGCTATTCCTAAAACCAATTTTGGTCTGAGGTTTTATCTTAATTTATTTGGAATTTTAGGTGAGTCATATATCTCTGAACCTCTAAGTCTGCAATCTGTAGAACGTGTATTGAAATAGAAAATTACCTGTTCACATATTTGTTCTAATTTTAGAGGTGAGAACCTTATTTTTTCCGTCTTCTGGCACAGTTTTTGAGCAAGTTACTTTTACATGTCTTTCTTGGGAAATGGATATTTGTATTAAACTTTGAATATTCTGAATAGAAAATGGCAACTATATGGTAACATTGCCCACAAGACAATCTCCAAGGGGATGGCACTCTTAGGTAGGAAAAAAATACAGAAGAATCTGGAACAAGGCACTAATGAAATTATAGTCAAAGTTATGAATGTGTATCTACATAAATCTGCAAAATGTGCCATTTATAATAGATCTCATTACGCCTCATAGAACAAGATACTGCCTCTCAGGTTCTTTGATGGTTTGCCTTCGAACATCTTTACCAGAAACAGAAAATGGAGAAAATGAACCAAAGACAGGAGGAAAAGTGCTGATCTTTGTGATTCCTCAACGGGATCACAATTTTCATTACTCCACTGTTGCCAGTGTTTTGGTTTTTTTCTGTCTCATGCTGGGAAAGAAATAATTAGCAGCACATGCCCAAAGGGAAAGGATGTCCTTCTGTCTCAGGCAACTGCCTGCATATTGCTTCCACTACAACAGGGAATAAATTACTCTTTTTCTGCTTTCTTTGACTTTGCTGCCTCTTGTAGGCATCAGCAGGAACTTTGATGGGGAAGGGCTATGGGTGCCAGAGAGCTATACTGTAGGATATTGGAATATGTTTACAGAGTAGGCCTGTGCAAAGTAACACAGATTGTCTTTGACAAAGATATCACTAGCGTGGCAATGTGTTTATGTCAAAGCAAATCAGTGATGAGATTTGCCTCAAAGAAGCAATTTGTATCATCTCAATTTGTATCATCTATGGAGCAACACTGAGGGAGAAGTTCTGTTCCTCCTGTGTTCAAAATGCTTCCAGCATTGGGTCATGCTGAGGAATTCTTGGCTTTTTTTTCTTACAACTAGATTGACAATATTTCATTTGGTTGAAAATTGGGTGATAAATCATAATAAAAAAGGACTCCTAGTAAATTTTGGAAGAGTGCAGTGAAATCTGCTTTAATGGACTAATCTGGGGAAGGGAGGGTTCATTATTTACGTATCTCTATTAAATGTGAAAGTGTGATCACTCTGGTGATTTGCCTCATTTGCATAATGGCATAATTATGCAAATGAAGGAAGTAACATTGAAATGTGGCAGGGTGTGATGATGTTCTTACCCAAATGATTCAAATTATGTAATTAGGTAATGACACAAATGGAAGTCAGTTTTTTACAATAATTTTATTAAAAGTTACAATTAAAAATGTACAAACTAATAAAAACTAAAAAAAAATACAAAGTACAAAAAATATATTATGCAAATAAAAATTGTGAAGAATATAGGAAAACACACACACACACACACATACATACACATATACTTTGTCTTTCATCTCAAGTATAAACTATTTTAGTAATTTATATCTTTCTTTTAAAATACAATGGATACTCTTCACATATCTCATCTCTTATCTATAAATCAATCTTTACACCTTCATCAGTCAATCCCGATCAACAAAAAGTCCATTATGTTTTACTAGAGGTAACAATATAACTATTTTTATGAAATAAAGCAACTTTATACATCTTTGTTTTATTTTTAACAATTATAATCTCTATTCTCCTCAACTAGAAATATCCTAGAAACAGAACTCACTGGAAACCACTGTCTTGAAGTTCCTCACAAAAGAGCAACTGTTTGGAGCACTTGTGGATGATCTCAAGTCCTATGCTTGTCCAGGAATGAATTCAGAAGAGCTGGCCTACTTGCCAGAAATTCATTCTGCCATGATGGCATGATTTAAAAAAGGGACCATTTTCAGTTCATTATTTCTTCCCTGAAAATCTGAGATTTGCTATAGTTTGGATCATGTTTAACTACATTTATGCATCCCCTTACCAAATTCAAAGCAGGGTATAGTAGAAAATTTCATTCATAGAAAATGGGTATGTTTGTTATGATAACAAGCTAATTTTATTTTGTAATATACGTATATAGATTGAGTAGACAAGTCAAATAACCAGAGCCCCTTGTCTCCTTATTGAAAGGATGCAGTGCTACAGTAATGGTTGCCATCTTGCACTCACCCCTCACTCCCATCCCAAACAATTAAAAACAGAGCCACACACGCATTCATTTTTGTTCTAAATCCAGTTGAAATTATTTCTGCAAAAAAAGTATTTCCAAGCCTGGGCAACTTCCTGGTGCAAAGAAAAATTAAAGTAGACAGATGATGTCTTGGTAGCCATGATGTCTGGAATTCTAGGAGCTGAAATGTACCTGTCTAGTGGGTGCTCAGGTTTGGAAATACTGTCATAACTTAATCATAGTACTAACTTTATTATCGTTCTGACCATACATGAAAAAGAGTTTGTGTTGCCTGGCAATTCAGTTTCCTTTCTTACTGGATTTCTCTAAGTGGACTAGAGATGTTAAAGTCATAGAAACCTTGCTGTCTTAAAATATATGATCAAAGTCATACAGAGCTGTCCCATAGAGTTTTAAAAAAGACCATACTAGCCACCAACAAAGTGGTGACTTAATCCAAGCTTCTTACAGAAGAGATGGTTCAGCATTATAGCTCATTGAATCACACAAGGATCTATGTACATGAAAGGGATTATTTTATAGCTTTATCTCAGAAACCAGGTTGTTTAATTATAGTAATAAAACTATACTAATAAAAAGAGGTTATGATTCTATCATTGATAGATGTAGCTGCATATTCTGTATCTAAACTCTCATGCTGGAGGCAATGTGATACAGCTATTAAAACTTTACTAAGTTTACTGCGATGCCTAAATAAAATGTGGAAGCTCCAAAGATGATTTGATTTATTTTATCAGTAAATAAATAAAAGGAAATAAAAGTCATTTTTTTCAAAGAAATCATAAACAGCTACAATAAAAGATCAAGACTGCTGTGAAGTGCCAGACATCTCTGTAGGGTTCCTTCTACATCACTCTGTCCAATCTTTCCACGAACTGTCCCATGCAAATTTTCTTCTTTCTGCAACCTTGCTCAAGACCCAATCTTACAATTCCATGTAAAGGTTGTATTATACTGTTGGATTAATAAAAAGAAAAGTACACATTATTGATTCAGATGAACATAGCAATTCAGATGCATCTAACCATGCATGGATATAAGGTGACAGAAATGATGTCTTTTCAAAAATTATGCAGCCAAATAATTTGCATCATTTGCATTATGGTTTCACTACACAAGTAACATATACATCAGCATAAAAAACTGATCCACTGTATCTGGAGTTGGAGACAGTAAAGGGTATTAAATTAAGGTTTCATTGCATATTTAAAAATCATGCAGGTATGTTTCAAACAAGGCTGGCATTGTTTTTCTCTTTTCTATTCTTTAGGGCACCAGCTGCATTGTAATAATTTAGCATAAAATTGTGTGTATGTTTGTCTCTTTACGTGTATTTCATTAAAGCTATTATTTTTATTCACGTCCAAAGCTATAAAATTTCAGTTGGTAATTTAATGATATAATTATCAGCTTTTTAAACAGATAATGCATTTTTAGGATTTCATTATTTTGACCATAGATCTGTTATTTAGAGAATATGTTGTTGAGCATCTCTTTTATCTCACTGTGAATTTCTATTGTTCAAGCCTATCATTTCAGTTCACTTTTACTTTCATTAGAAAGCTTAATGCAATGTCAACTTAATTTCCATAGGACTTCATTCCAAACAGCCAATTTGACTGTCAGAGATAGCTATTATGCATACCTAATATCACACTAAGAGTTGAAAAATACTTTGTTGGCCAAAGTATGTACGACATGATCTAAATGAAATCTTGTTCTTTTCAAGAGCTCTCGGCAGTATTCCTACCATATGTGCTTTGTGACAATTCTGAGATCGGTTACTATCTAAGATTGCCACATGCTGCATCATTAGTATTCTTGTCTGTAGTGTTCTAATATTTCTAGAGTTCTTTGGGATAACACATGGAAACATGATGAAACATGAGTAAGCAGTGTAGGAGTCCATAGCTTCTAAATATCTAGAAATTGGCTTCCATGGACCTCACTTCATACTTGAGAGGTTCATAGAGGGGGCTTGCATAAGTGCATTCAAAATGTGCCTATTGTCCCTGTCATTGTATTTTTATATTATTTCTTTTTTGTTTCTGTTTAACAAATTACAATAAATAAAATAAATTATTTTTTTGCAGGCTGAAAAAAAGAAGAAGAATATGTCCCAGCAGACAATTTCTATGCATTTTCTTAGTAATTATAACTGTCAATCATATTAACAAAACAAAATTAAATTCATGTTAGAATACCAATTTGTCAACATTTCCCAGTAGATAAGTTGTTTTTCTGCCTTTTATTACAGTATCTACCTTAAGAACTGAAGACATTTATTTTGGTCTGAAGAATAGATTACTACAATATGCTCCCATTATTGCTCTAACATTGCAAAGTGTCTCCTTCTTCAGGAAATAGATAATAATGTGGCTTATCAGAGTGTATGAATTTCAAGATCCAAACTAAAGTTTTCAATTTAATTGCAAAATTATATTTTGTAAAAATGGGCATGAGTGTATCCATTAAATTTTCCAACTAACTTGAAGGCACTCAATTTGAATGGGTGATTTATAGTGTTGAATCAGAATTTCGAATTTAATATACAATGTCCCCCACAAGCTATGGGCACCTGAAGCAAATGGACATTGTAGTCTAGTATTTATATAAGAATGCAAGAATGGAGAAAAAAAATACTATTAAGTAGTCCAAGATAAAATCTCTATTGAGATTACAAATCAATTTGCCAATTGCTGAACCTGAATCAATCTTCTTTACCAATTCTTCTAGAAAGACATTGCTAAGGGAGAACTTTCTCCAATGTCTTTGATTGGTATTCCCCTAACAAAAGAACTATGCAGCCAATTATGGTTAGAGAGCCTATTTGAAATTTGTGCAGTTGTTTTCAACAAAAAGGCTGCCTTGAGGAGCATGGCCATTCATTAGAAGGCAAATTTTGGTTATAATTATAATTTTGCTACCCTTCTTCTTTCTAGTCTTAAAATGCCTGGCTTGTTTCTTTTCTTTTTCCTTTCTCCCTCACTCCTTCCCAGGTGGGTACATTTCATGTTGTTTGTTTGTTTGTTTGTTTCAGGCATTGAATCAGTTTGTTTGTTTGTTTGTATGTCTAAAGGGATTTTGAGCTGACTCTGGTAATAGGAAAGGAATCAACAAACTATTAAGGTGATGGGGGTTGGGTTCATAAATGACAACACAATCCTGAAAAATAAGGAAAGTGAGAAATAAACTCAAAATTACCCTACCTTGATTTTCTTTTGTCTAAGATGAGGCAGAGATAATCTTAGACAGTTTTGTTCCTCATGCATTCCAAATATAGTAGGGGGCTGCAACAACCTCTTTATTATTTCTGTTTTATGATAAAAGCTTTCTTTTTTTCTTTGTAGATTTCTGAAAAAAAAATTATGTTAGGTGGGCAGAGAGCCTGGCATTAAATTAAGAGAGAAATTCTCTAGTATCTAAAGGCATCATGTTGTTTAGCTTTAAACACCTTTACAGCTGTTTAAAAAGGGCTTGAGAAATAGTGATAACTTAGTAATAATATGGGATGACAAAACTGGGATCATTTAAAAATAGTTCTAATGTTTGGTGGTTATTTTTAAAACCGTCCTGGCCTTTGCAAATCTTGTCAATTTTTCACCAGTTTTCCTGCTGTGCTCCTATTTAGATTTAGGAAATCAGCATCTCCAGATGCCTGCAAATATAAAGCAAAATCTATTTTGTCTGCAAGCAATAGTTATAATGTATATTAATTTATAATGGGAAATTATTAATCGATTTAATCAGCACACCATCAAAGTAAACAATTAAAAGCCACATGGGGTAAAGATGCCCAGCTCATAAATCTGGCTGTGACAAATTTGAAGAATTTGAAACACTTATGGGATTCCATTCTATCATAAAGGCCAAACTATTTTCATGATGGTCTATAATGCTAAATTAAACCAAGATTAGCCTGCTTGCATTTTTGGATCTAACTTATCGAATGCAACTGATTAGAAATAGGTACATACTGTAAAGTGGTGGATCCAAATATTTGTTTTGAAGATGATGATAATGAGTGGGATCAGACAGTATTCATCCAATGGCAAAGAAATATCCCCTTGAACGCTATATATTACATAAATAAACATGTGCTTTTTAGTTGGAGTGTCATCATTTCGCCACAATCTGTTTACGGAGATTCTTAGTCATCTAATTTTTGGTTTTAAAGTTCTATAATTAATTTTAACGGGATTTTTAAATTGTAAATTTTTAGATTTCAGCTTATTTAATGGTTTTATATTGGGTTTTAAATTTATTCTCTTGTATTTTTATCTGCTGTAAACCGCCTCGAGTCCCCAGGGAGAGGGGGCGGTATATAAATTTAATAAATAATAATAAATAATAATAATCTGGGTCATGGTTACAAAGGTGATTTTTCAAAAGACAACTGAACTTTCTGGTTTTTCTTTGAAGACGTTTTGCTGAAGAAGCTTCTAGGATGAGAAGCAAAACATTTTCAAGGAAAAACAAAGTCCTGTTACCTCTTGAAAAATTACCTTTGGGATTTGCCTACAATCCTTCAAGATGTTGGGTGTAAACAAATTCTAAAGTGCATTTAATTGCATGACTGTTCTTGTAGATAATTATAGAACTGTGAATTCTCTGTTTCAAGAGCCGGAACACATAAAGTCTGTCCAGGAAACAGGTCAAAACATAAGCCCACATGAATAGATTTCCCCAAAAATACAGCAGTATTTGGCACTCGGTTTCTAAAAGGTTTGCCATTACTGCTTTAGAGTGATGTCAACTAGAAATAACCAACAATAGATACTTACCAGGGGTTTTTGTAGGGATCTAAAGGGAGTGGCTTTTCACCATTCAGAGTTAATTCTGAAATGTTCTGTTAAGAATTATATGATACTGCCTTTATTTCCCTCTGTTCATTAGTTTCACTAGTA
This sequence comes from Myanophis thanlyinensis, assembly GCA_017656035.1. Taxonomy (NCBI): domain Eukaryota; kingdom Metazoa; phylum Chordata; class Lepidosauria; order Squamata; family Homalopsidae; genus Myanophis; species Myanophis thanlyinensis. The sequence goes on from JAEANM010005034.1 coordinate 16,878, forward strand.
TTGCAACACCACTTATGTCAACCAAATCACATTGGCCTCAAGAAGTTTTTTTTTAATCAAACTCCAAAAGATTTTGTTGCAATTTTTAGCAGCATTCAGTTCTTCCATAGAAGTCATACCTTGGCATGCCCTGAAGAACTTGTTCCAGCTGCAGAAACTTCCACTGAAGCAAAGTTAGTAAAATTTTAAAGTTTTTATTTGGTTGTCATCTTCAAAATGTAGGGCTCTGTTTTTCAAAAACACATAGGATTTTCAAAAGTCAAAGTCAGAATGACTTTCTGGGTTTACCAGGGTATTTAACCAATGCCCCTCTTCAGTGGTCGTATTCTGCCTGCTTGCACGGTTCTAATGAACTAGTAGTAGTGAAGAGCATTTGGTCCCACCCACCCATCTACCTACCTGCCCCTGCCGTTTCCTGTCCTATATCCTCTTGATTTTTTTCTCTCTAGCTCAGCTGAATCATGTGGAACAGCTGTTCTCTGCCTCTGCAGCCTTACTACTCATCCAGGCTGCCTCAAGTAAGCTAAATAGACTTTCTTTTGAAGCGCTCACTGAACTGATAGTAAAACCAGTTGAATCCCACCACTGCCCCTTTTACTAAATAACAAGTCATTATTCTTGCAAAATATTCTCTGCACATTCCTACAGTAGTTACTTTGTGGTAGCCTTGCTTGCAGGACATGCTTTGCATACTTCAATAATGACTGTGAAGATGTGTCTGCAACTAAGAATTTGTACACTGAAGTTTATTTGCCTTTGGAAAAGCTCAAGATAGGGTATGCTAACTATCTTCATTTTTAATTGGTTGCTCAAAGTTGTGTTTTCAGTGTAAATTTTCAATTAACTTTGCAAAACTATATGCCGGTAACCTTCAGAAAATACAAAAAAGCTCTTTATAGCTTAAAACCCTTTCCCCCACATTTAATGCAGTGATTTTAAAAACCCAAGAAGAATAAAACACTAATGCAGCTTTATTTTAAAAACAGCCAGAGAGAAATTTGCTTCAGAATAAAACTTTTCAAGATAGTCAAACCTCAGGATTAATGGAGGTCAATGCAATCAAATGGAGGGTTATGGAAACTGTTAACATTGGAATTTAGAAGCAGCAGCATTTCCTGGTGGATTAGGTAACACATATCTGGGAGTGTTTGTAACCTGATGACCTTTGCATCATGGGCTTTGATTGTTTATTTTGATGGTGCCACTCATTAAAGCTACTTATAAACTTTCATTAAAAGTTAATATATGTGATTACTATTGGTGCCAAGCAATGGTTATCATGTTGAATGTCTGTTAGAAGAAAGTTTTGGAAAATCTGAATCACAAATGAGCACCCTGGATGACTGAAGTGGAGGATGGTTTATCTGACAGTGTAGTGTGCGATACAACTCTCAAAGGTGTCCATGGGCAAATGGCTAAAGGCAGTAATAGTTATGGTACAGTTGTTCTGGTGTCTGAAAGATATGCGGAAATGTTGGTTGGTGTGTTTGCTTTGGGAGATGTGCAAAGACTGGAAGAGAGCAAATACCAGTTTTCCCTTCCCTTATGTTCCTTTTCTTTATCTTATAAAGAATCCTTATCTGTATATTTGGATTATCTGCTGTTAAGGGGGGAAATTTGTATTTACCAATTTCTTAAATGGAAAGTACTTGGCCAGTTTTAGCCTATATGTCAATGTAGGCTGAAAGGCTTTTAAGTCCTGCTTAAATATTGAATGAGTGGTGAGGGGTGGTATGGATGGCATTTTTTTTCTGCTCGATATTCATATTTAATTTATAATTTAAAGTGGGGACTTTTACCGCAACTCTTGATGTAGGCCAGTGGTTCTATGCACCTCATCATATAGTCATGCTGTCCATGTGACCATGGAAGTGTCTTCAGACAATGCTGGCTCCCTCGGCTAAACTCCACCCACTAGAGTCAGACAGAACTGGGCAGGAGAAACCTTTACCTTTAATGCAGAACGTCATTTCACTTCACACTGCTCTCAGCCGTAGCACCAGCTGAGACTTGTCCATGAAAAATTCTACATTATTGAAAGCTACACTGACAATCATCTGTAAGACATAATTCTGCAAGCTCCGTTTTTTATAAATACAGATTGCAGTCATGATCCGAATGTTTCACACAGGATATTTTTAACATCTTTTAATTTATTTGATTTATATAGCTGAGCATCTCACTTATCCGTAACTCTAGGTGCCTTATGCTAAAACAAATAAAAGCACAAAACACGTAACTGAAAACAAAAATTAAGACTCATAGCTGTTGGATATGATCTCACTTATTATTCATATGGCCAGGAAATGGGCTTTAACCCATGCCCAGGTTCAAGACCATTGAGCCAAGCCTTCAAGGCAGAGGTGAAATTCAGCAGGTTCTAGCAGGTTCACTAGAACCAGTAGTAAATTTTCTAAGCATTTCAGAAAATCAGTTTTTAGAAGAAATCTCCTTTTCTTTTTTCCATTTTACAGGGTTAATCCTGTAAGGAAGGCAAGAAAACCTTAAAAAAAATTAATTAATTAATTAATATTTAAATTTAAATTTTAATTTTAAATTTTGATAATTTTTTAGACTTATCTATTTTATTAATTTAAATAATTTTAATTGGCAGCAAGTTTAATGTTTTTAAAATGGTTTTTAGATTTGTATATTGTGTTTTTATTTGCTGTGAACCGCCCCGAGTCCTTGCGGAGATGGGGCAGTATATAAATTTAATAAGAAAAAAAAAAATAAGAAAAAAACCCATTCTGGTGTTGTTTCTAGCCTAATCTTTACTGCCCTGCTTACAGAAACTGCCCACCCAGTCACATGACATCCCCCCAGCCACACTCACCAAGCGACATCCACAGAATCGGTAGTAAAGAAATTTGAATTCCACCACTGTTTCAAGGCCTTCCAAATGGTTAACAGGGATGGGGCCAATCTAATCTCAGGGGGAATACTGTTCCAAAGGGTAGGTGCCACAGCAGAAAAGACTCTCTTTCTCATTTGTATCAAGTGGCACAGCATGAGGATGTCGGCGGGCCGGACAGGAATGACTGGAACGAGTTGGGGGGGTGTGTGGCCTGGCTGTTGGCCATGTCCTGGACCCCCCCGCCCCTTTTGGGGGCCGTGCTCATCGGACTGGTCTTGCCCTTGGATAGACCCCTGGAAGATGCGAGAACAATATAATCAATGGCAACAGTGGCGATCCT
>JAEANM010005035.1:0-20074 GCA_017656035.1 Myanophis thanlyinensis
TTTTAATGTGCTGTAAACCGCCCCGAGTCCCTAGGGAGAGGGGGCGGTATATAAATTTAAATAATAAATAAATAAATAAACATTGGCCAGAATGTTCTAATTATTGCTTCTTTGTTCTCTTTCTTTCATCCAAAAGGTTTGGGGACAATGGGCCAAGGCATTGTGGTATCTCTGGTGAAGGCTAACATTCCAGTTGTGGCTCTGGAGAAGGATAAGAAGCATCTTGAAACAGCAAAGAAAGCTATCAAAGCTTGTTTGGAACGCGAAGCTTTAAGAATGCAACAGAAGGGCAAAGCACTGGATATCCATAAATCTAAATTACTTCATTTCACTCTAGATTTTGGTGCACTAAAAGATGTAGATCTAGTTATTGAGGCTGTGTTTGAGGATATGGTTCTGAAAAAAGAAATATTCTGTAAATTATCCGAAGTCTGCAAGCCAGAAGCCTTTTTGGGAACTAATACTTCTTGCCTGGATATAGATGAGATTGCTTCTATTACTAACCGTCCCCAGCAAGTCATTGGTACTCATTTCTTTGCACCGGCACATCTAATGAAGTTAATAGAGATAGTTCATGGACAGTACACATCTCCTACTGCCATTGCTACAATTATGAACCTGGCCAAAATTATGAACAAATGTGGTGTTCTAGTAGAAAATTGTTTTGGCTTTGTTGGGAACCGGCTACTCAATTCTTATCATGAACAAACATATTTCCTTTTAGAAGAGGGCAGTACTCCAGAGGAGGTAGACAAAATTCTGGAGGAATTTGGTTTCAAACTGGGTCCTTTCAAAGTATCTGATCTTGTTGGACTTGATGTGGGCTGGAAATCTAGAATAGGGCAGGGCCTGACAGGAGCCAATCTACCTCTTGGAACACCTCTCCGCCAACGAGATGGTAGACGATATAGTCCTCTTCCTGATATCCTATGTGAGAAGGGGAGATACGGTCAAAAAACTGGAAAGGGCTGGTACCTGTATGATAAGCCTGGGGGAAGGATAGCAAAATCTGATCCCTGGCTTCACAATTTCTTTCAAAATTATAGAAATGATCACAACATTACAACCCGCACCATCGCCCAAGAGGAGATCTTGGAGCGTTGTCTGTATTCACTTGTCAATGAGGGTTTCCAAATATTATCTGAAGGAATGGCATCTTGCCCAGAAGCCATTGATACCATCTATATCAATGGTTATGGGTGGCCCAGACACAAGGGTGGTCCAATGTTCTATGCTTCTGAGATTGGGCTGGCTAAGATTCTAACAAAACTGCAAAAGTATGCTGAGGCTAATCCTGACATACCTAAACTACAACCCTGTCCCTTTCTGCAGAAACTTGTCACCCTTGGTAGCCCTCCATTGAAGAACTGGCCATCACTTGTGAGATCCCAGCAAAGCAAGTTATAATTAATGTTTCCTGGAAATAATCATCTTTACATGCAAGTGGGAGAGTTTTCGTTTCCTATCTTATTCTTAAAAAGCTTTGGGATGCACATACTGTAAATGTTCTCTCAGGTCATTTTTAAGTTCTCATTATCTTTAGACTTGGAGTGCTACTATTTGCATTATTTTCCATCATTGTGAAGCCCATGCATCTCAGGAAAGACCCAATGGGAATAATGTATTTGCAATGTTCCTTAGCATTTAATGGAAGCCTGGATGATTGCATAGATGACCAGTTGAAAGGATACTTGCACCCATCACCTGACAACCCTTCAGTAAATGGCAGAATATAACCTATGATAAGTTCAATGAAATCCTTTTCTTCTTTGAAAGAAATTTACAAAGCAAATTCTCTTTCATTAGATGGAATGAGAGCTGATAGGAAAATAAAATATAGAATATTTTTTCTACACACAAGTTATCATTCAGTATAAACAGCCTTGTTTCCTATTCAGATTTTTTAACTGATTGATTTCAGGCTGTAATCTGAAATACGAGGTGCTATAGAATAATATCACTGTTTTTTTTCTGATTTCAACAATAAGCCCACACCCTCTATTTCCAAATGATGAACTTGTTCACAAAGTGCCTTTTATAATACCGCTTGCTTGAAAGCACATGCTAAGTTTCCCTGTCTTTGAATATACTTGATCAAGCCATCTTACAAGAAAAAGAAAAAAACATTGATTTGAAAGATGCATAATTTCTGGAAGTAAATACATTCTTGGGCTGAGTATATTCTTTGCTTTTGCTTCACCTCAATCTCCCAAACCACTATTTTTACCAATTGGAATGCTGAATTCAGGTTAAAAAAATGTTAAACAAATCATTGTTAAATCTTTCTATGCTTCCACTATTAAATTGGATAGTAAAGCAAGTTTCTCAAAGTTTCTTGGCACCATCCAGTATGCTATAGCAGGTAAGGTATTGGACTGTATGTGTCCATCTTCAGCCAGGAATCTGTTCTGTTCCATTGAACTACTTGTTATGTTTCAGTTCAACCTTATAGACTAAGCAGAAGAATTGGAGGAGACAGTTCTTATATGTGCTTCTGTGATTCCTGGAGAAGATTAAATATTCTGATATGTCTGGAAGACACCAAATTAAGAAAAGCTGTCCTAAAATTCTAAGTAAGATTTCTGAAATTGTATGATTTTTCAAGCTTATCAACTTGTTACCTCTTTGGTCATGGAAATAAATGTGTCTTTCTCCTTCAAGTTAATACTCCACAGAATTCTCTAACTCCCTTATTTCTGAATATCTGAAGAGAGCTTGGAGAAAGCTGCTACAAGTATATTATTGGTTCTAGGATATGCGGTACAAGGGAAGATATAAAAAAGGTGATGAAAAAGAATAATTCTGTGTGACATAGAAGAAAACAGGAATATGTATTGTTTAATTAATAATGGCAAGGCCTCGAAGTTTATAAAGTTTTTTTCCCAAACTTGCTGTTTTTAGAATCCAGAAAATTAAAAACAGTGCTGATATCCAGAACCACCTTAACTGAAACATTTTATTAACCCTCTTGTGTTTTGCTGCAATGTCCCTTCCCCACCCCCACCAATATTGTAGAGAGAAATTAGCTATGGAGCTAATCCTCATATCCCATTTACCACAGTATGAAGGTACTTGGCTCTTTTTAAGGGATGTGTACTTACGATGTCTTCAGGTCTTACCAAGCCTGTGTTATGAGAGGCTGTAGTCATCTATTAAAAATCTTCCTCCCCCCCATCCCTCATGTAGGTTTTTGCCTTATGAACAATGCAATGCTTTAGTGATGAGGTTGGCAATTGCATTAGAGACAGGAATGCTCCCAGTTCTTATTGACTACACATACCCTTCCCCATTTGGTCACTGCCTTATCCCTTCGTTTGGTCTTGGGCTGCAAGAAAGACTGTATAACTAGCTTGTACAGAGTAGACTTGGCCTGGATTTCCCAACCCCCCCCCCTTTTTTTTAACCATAGGACATCCGTTTCCAAGATCAATATTCGCAGGAGATTAATCAATAATCTGGTTAATTTAATTAATTTTAAAGTGATCTTAAATTTGTATTATTGTACTGTTTTATCGGCTGTTCACCGCCCCGAGTCCTTCGGGAGAGGGGCGGTATAGAAATTTAATAAAATTAAAATTAAAAATTAAATTAATGACTAGTGTAGCATATGAGAGGAACAAGCAGGAAGGAACAGAAGACCACTTTGTCCTGATTGACAGGTTATTTTTGTTTTGAACAAAAGATTATCTCCTAGGATACGGTCTTACAGCAAAAAAGAAAAAGAATTGGATCACATCCTGAAGCACAGGAGACATAAAAGATGAACCTGGAGAGACCTACCTGGAATACTCCCAATATATGTTATAATGAAAAATTGAATTAATTAGTTTTGCCTACCCCAAAAAGAAATGCAGGCTGAGTGGGATAAAGGTGCCTGAGAATCCATTAATTACTACCTTAAACTGCATTAAATTTTGTAGGGCTGGCAACATTGCTGGCCTCGTTGCTGAAGCTAGACTGAAAATGGTAAAATTTACACTGACGTATGTCTCAGCTGACACAAAGATATAAAGAATATGTTAACATAGTGATCAGGCTGGGTCCACTGGCACATGAGAAATCTAATTTCTTGAATCAGCATGAGATTAGTGATTAGAATAGCCGCCTTCAGCCAAACGATTGCACCATCAAATGAGATGGACTATGTTAACTGATACTGGTAGTGAGTGGAGTTGTAGCTACCAGGTATGGGAAGGCTGAGTTAAAATATATCCACAAAATTTATTGAATGAACTCTCATTCTAACTTACCTCACTGCTTATACATGGATGGTTGAGACCACATCTACACTTATGAGTATCACGGTGAAAGTGATGAAAGTGTGGTATGCATTGAACAAATAATTCATATTCCTATATCCCATATTAAGCAAATTAGAAAGGCCTAACTCTATTCATACGTTTATTATTTCCGGTATTATATATGCACATGATGATCAACTAATTTTAAACTGTTATGATCTTGGAACAAAACCTTAACCTTTCATCTCCCAGTGTGCATTTTTACTAATTTGTGAAAGATTTTTTCATCACCTTTTGGCTCTCATTATCTTTCCAGGATATTGAAATTCAGCCTTTAAGAGGTCCCTGTACTTTCAGACTGGAATAGAAAAGATGATTTCTTAAACTATGGATTTTCCCATCATGGATTACAGTAATAAGAAAACAAGTATCCAATAATATGTTCTGTTAGTAGCATGTTTTATCAGTGAATTTTTAGAAACTCTCCCAAGGCTGGAAATGGTAATGTTTTATCCTCCACTATTTTCTATTCCATAGTTGTTGGACTTCTGATATCTTTTCCAGTCCTACTAAAGCTACTTCAAATCCATATCCCTGGAGTCTAACCTCTTATATTTGTCTTCTTCAGATCAATGGCTGAGTTAATGTACAAATGTCCCAAGTCATAACATAAGCTCTGTGTCCAGGATATAAAATGTTCTACTGTAGTGCTACATATATCCTCCAATATGCTCCTTTTGTTAGGCCCTTTTTAACATACCATGCTACAGGGCATGAGTTGCAAAGTTTATGTCAGCTGAAACCCTCTCAAGCACTGACCCTTACAAGAAGCTTGTCCAGTGGAAATACATAGGCGATTTCTTGAAGGTAGGAACACATAACATCATCTTTTGGCTGGCATATAGACTACCCCCCCCCCCTTTCTTTTCTTTTTTTGCTACACAAAGAAAATCAAAATGTTGCTAATTTTTGGTGGTTCAAGTGCTGCTATCCAGTTTAATTGCCACCTTTGATTTTCTTGTAGACAATGACAATAACAGTCAGATAAAGAGAGAAAGCAAGAGCAAGAGGCTCAGAAGAAACTTTCCTGGTTTGCAAGATTTTGTCAGTGTAATTTTACAATAAAGTAGAATTAGCACATCTGTTGTAATTCCTATCTGGTTTACCCTGCAAGGCTGACAGAATGACTGAAGTTGTTTCTGACCATACTGTGATTTACTATTAACTTTATCTGACACACATACTAAATTGGTTAACACCCATATGCCCCTTCCCAGTTATTCCCAGAGAAGGTTATCCGATGTACTATCTGCACCATAGCCTGGCAGGAGATAATAAGACCACTTTTGCAACTAGGAATACTTCTTTGTGCTCCGCTTTTGAAGTAGCTAAGGTATAAAATCACAGTCTGAATTATACTACCCTTTATAATTTATTTTCAAAGTACATACCCTGTTCTTTTTTTTCTTCTAAAAGTGGATAGGATATCGTTTAATCCCTGCCATAGATGCTTTTGACACATCCTTGTTCTACCAGTAGAGACTACAGTATCTACATAAACAATGTGGTGATAAATACTTGGCAATTTCTAATAATGATTTTGCTTTAAGAATATTTTTGTTCAAGATCACTGTCTAGTTCCAAAGGTTATCTAGGACTACAAAAACAATTACTGTAAATAAGTGCACTCAGGCCCAAATTATAATTTTTTATCCCTCCCCTCCACCCAAAAAAATACCATGTTTCTCACAGAAATTATTATTGATGAAAGAAATAACGTATACAAAACCCAATTCTAAGGCTCTTTCTTGCTGCATCTTAACCAGCTACACCACTTATTAATAGGTTTCATAGAGCCTATGAACAGGGTCAAAAGCCTCCATTTTAAGATTATCAAATCACAATCTTCTTTCTCCATGATGAGCCAATACAATACGCGTGAATTCTTGACTAGGAAAGCACTTGCAAGGTTTTACTACATCATTTGGCAGGTAGGCAACAGTAGGTTTGGCTTGCCCACTGCAGCTAATCAATGTTTGAGAGATACATTCTGTACTGCGGGACTGAACAGTGATTTGTTTTGCAATTGAGAGATTTGATTGACAGCCGTTCTAGATTACTTGACTGAGTGAAGTTAACTTAATCCTGTCCATGACTGATTCAGTTTGGAGTTAACTTTAAGCTCTTGTGAGTTAATTACTTAGGTCAATTAATTCCTATTTGCTGTACCTATTTCATACATATGTGTTGTAAGAAGGCGGCTTGAGGGTGTGACTCTGTTGCTTGGACATCTGAGAAGCCTTCTGGATACAATTGATTGGATAGATCAATACAGTACAGAACTTCATTAATTTTTATTTCCTATCCAAATAAAAGCTGGCAGCTCCCTGGAAAATAAATTGGCTGATACTATTGTTTACAGGGAATGTAACACATGGTGTAGCTATGACAGATTAAAAGGCGTATTCCTAAAATGTTATTAAAGTGTTAGATAAAAACCCTGATTGCATGGTGAAAGTTATGGACAGGACCATTTGTCCCAAAGGTGCTTTTCAAGAGGCAACTGGACTTTCTACAGAAATTCCAGTTGCTTCTTGAAAAAGCATATTTGGGACAACCATAACCTGGATGTCTGAGAATCTCCATAGACAGTCAGGACCATTTGTTATTGGCCATAAGATATGGAAGACTGGACTCTAAGGAGACTAAATGGTGCAAAGCATAAGGTGAGGTGAGATGGAGAGAGGAAAGAAAAGGGAGAGAACAGGAGAGAGGAAAAGAAAGATGTAAAAGATCTGAATTATTTGTTGATACAACATATTTGTTGTATCACCACCTTACTCTGTAATGGCTCTGGGCAGCTTAACAATTAAAAAAAGAAATAAGATCTGTATTAAAAGGGAACAATGAAAACTCTTCCTTGCACTTCTGAACCAAAAGGAGTCCATCATCCTTCTTTGACCATGCTTTGAGGAACAAGCCAGATTTTCACGATTTGTTTAAAAGCACAAAGGATAATGGACATTTGGATCTCCTGGGGATGTTATTCCACAGAGCAGTGGCAGTGATAGAGAAAGCACACTTCCTAGTCTTGCTAGATGATATTATTTATTCAAAGGGACTGAGTAATATAAATTCATCTGATCATACAGGATGCACAGAAAACATCAGAAGTTGATATGGTCTTGTGCAGTACGAATGAAGGTGATTGTAACTAAAATATGTGTCATTAAGTATGAATTCTATTGTAGTGGGTGTACATGAAAGTAGGAGTTCCTTTGTTGATAGTTGCCTGCCACTGAACAGTGATAATGGCAGACATTATCTAGTCATGATTGTAGGGAGATATTATGCAATCTTCTGAATGACTAACATTAGGGGGAAATGTTGTTCTGCAAGGTACAGTAAGCATGAATGGATGAGAATACAGCAAAAGTGTTGGGCCATTCAGAAATTTAAAAATGGGATTTTCATACATGCTCCTGTAATAACTCTATTGTTGTAAATCCCCCAAGGCGAGGGAATGCATATCAATCTAAAAGCATAATTAATTTAAGGGTTCATCATGAAATATGGAGTAAATTAGTAAAATATGCAGAAGTGATACATTTCTGAATGTGAAACATCATTTCTTGGCAATGCCAAGAATGGTCTTCCAAAAAAATGAGTTTGGGGGGTGGAAAATGAAAATAGAATACCTACAGAAAGAAAAGGTATATGTCCTGTGTGACAAAGGATTAGATGATAGATTAATCTCCCAGTGGAATGAAGGAAGAGTTGACATAAGGAAATACAATGTGGAAATTGTTTGGAAGAAATGGGGGGAAATCATATCATAGAAGTACAGGGAGTTATGCCAATGGGAAATGGTGGAATGATAAAAGAAAAGATGTAAATATTATTTAAAAGACTGCTGCAAAATGAGGATGAGGGAAAGTTGTATTATATAAAAGCAATAGTTGTGAAGATTATAGCCAAGTAGAACAAGGTATAGTTATTTTTAAAAAGCAGAGAAAATGCAAGGTGATTTTAATGGAAATTGATAAAAAATATTTTGGAAGGTGCATAAAGGATTGTTTTTGTTTGTGGTGAAAACATTTTGAGGATGCTGATTATGTGGAAGTCCATTAATAGCATGCATTCATTCCTTTTCTCCTAAGAAACAAGTATTTGTCTGGAAAACTACAACATACACAGCAAGTGAGGAAAGACCTATGTATAGTAACCTTTATTTATGAAACCCCCCTATGCCCCATCATACCCCATTTAAAATTGCATCAAGATCATGGAAAATAGTATCTCTTTATATACATAGTGAGGCCACACTTGGAATACTGTGAGCAATTCTGGTCACCATGATGCCAAAAAGATGCTGAGGCTCTAGAACAAGTGCAGAGAAGAGAATACTTAGGGGAGACTTGATAGCAGTCTTCTAAGAGTTGAAGCGCTGTCCCAGGGAAGAGAGTGTTTTTATTTTCTCCATAGCACTAATGGGCGGAAGTTCATCAGGTCCAACCTGGAAATAAGGAGGATTTTCCTACCAATGATTAATTGACGAAACAGCTTGCCTCCCTGACTCATGGGTGCTACTCCATTGTTGGTGTAAATTCCATTATCATGGGTGCTACTCCATTTTTCTTTTCAAGAAAAGATTGGACAACCATTTGTCTAGGATGGTATAAGGACTCCTGCCTTGGGCAGGGGGTTGGACTAGAAGGCCTCAAAGTTCCCTTTCAACCCTATGAAACTATGGTTACTATAAGCATGTGGTAGTACTAAAAATATGAACACTCTTAATCTCTCATCTGCAGTCTTCTTTTTAAATTGCACTAAGACAATGTAAACTAAATGAAAGCATATAAAATCATGTTTACTTTTATTGTTTTATCTTGGCTGTCAATCATTAATGAAAACCAATTTAGCTAGAGAAAGACAGGGTGAAAAGCTTCATGATACAGGAATGGTTTCTACGCAAAACATCTGGAGCAAGCGAGCATCATTTCACAGTGAAGCCTGATGCTTAAGCGCTGGTGAATCAGATCATACAGAATGATATAGTACTAAGAGGGCAGAAGACAGCTTTATGTAATGGCATTTATCTGTTTCCATAACCTCTGGTTTTCTGCTCCAGTGCACTCCATGCCACCAGTTCAAAGAGGAAGACATATCGACTGGCCAAAGAGAAAGGGTTTCATTCATAAACACTAATGGCACAATTATGAAATCATTTGTTGTTGTTTTTTAAAAACAGGCAAGTATATTATTTACCCTTATTTATTGCAAGGCTACAGGATGATATTGACATCGGAGGTCAGTCTCCTGCTATGCAGCGGATCTGAGGTATCCTGCTTGGTCCAGACGCCAAGGTGGGGGAGATGGAAGCAAACTGGAAAGGGGGAGGGGGGAGCAAACGTTGGACGGCAGTTCTGTGCCCGGCGGGGGTATTGAAAGAGAAACAACTGACCACCATATATTAAAATCCCGAAGGATTCCAGGCCTCGGGTTGCGTGAATGGCGGGAGATTTCCAACGGTTTCCACAGAGGGCTCCGTCCGCGTGAACTTGGGAGCGAGGCGCCCTAGTAACCGTTAGCTGGAAAGTGCCCCGGTCTTTTGACTGGCTGCCGTCCGTCCCTCCTTCGCCTCGCCCACAGGAGCTGTCACTAAGCGCTCTCTCCAGACTGAGGGAGGGAGGGAGGGAGGGGAAGGCCGACAGGTTTTAATCTCCCGGGGAGGATTCCGCAGCTCTCCTAATCCTCCTCCAACCTTCCTCCTCCCGCCGCTCACGAGCACTTCAGCGGAGTCCCCACGGCCGACTTCCCCTCCCTCGTTTTCCCCGCCCCGTCGCTAGCTAGCTGGAGGGGGCGGGCGGGGGCCGAGGAGGAGCTGGGCGGCTGGCCAAGGTGGCTCCAGGAGGGGCCGGGCTAGCCCGTCGCGTTTGTTTCCCCCGGCAAGAAGCGCTGCTTCCCGACCCGCTGCGCTTTGTGTGCGCGCAAGCGGGAGTGACTCGGCGACAAGGCGGGAGCGGGCTGCAAGTGAGGGGAAGAAGGCGGCGGCGGCGGCGGCGGCGGCAACACCACTATGAGCGGGGTTGGGGCGGCGGCCAGCGTCGCTGCTGCGGCTTCTCTTCTGGTCGGGAAAAGCGAGAAACTGGACGAGGCTCAAGCGCTGGCCCGCAACTGCGCTGGCAGACCCGACTTCCAGCCTTGCGATGGGCTGTCGCTGTGCGCCACACACAGTCACGGCCGCTGCTTCCGTCTGCACTGGTGCTGCCATCTGGGCTGGTGCCATTGTGAGTAGCGAGGGTGAGGGCGAGGGGGCTGGGATGGGATGGGATGGGCGCGGCGGATGGGACGGGAGAAGGCAAGCCAGGAGGTGGGAGTCGGCGGGTCCCTGCAAGCTGCTGCCTTCCAGATGTTCCGCGCTGTTGCAGGGATCCCCTTGGCTGAAGGCTGCAGATCCGAGGCGAGGCGGGCGGGCGGAGATTTGTGGAGCCTTCGGAAAAGGGAGAGATTGGCTAATCACACCGAGGGGAGACAAAAAAATAATAATCAGTAATCCTGAGGGGAGAAAAACCCTAAATCTTTTGGTGGGTTTCGGATTGTGGCTTTTCCTCTGGAAGGAACCGCTTCGAAGAGAAGCTGGGCTCTTGTCTGATTTCTTTTCCCCACGTCTCGATGCCCGGAGCGGAGAGAGGGATCAATAGTGACAGATAGCACAGTGGCATCCGGAGCCTAGATGGATGTCTGTGTTCTCCCGGGGAAGAGAGATCTCCCGAGTGCTTTTCAATACTAGGACAAGCTAAGGAAGGTGTGGGTTGGATCTGCGGTGTAGGTGGTTGGGTGAGCGGGTAGGTAGGTAAGTAAAATGTCTAAGTGTAGCAGGGAGGGCTCAGAGCCGACCGCGCCAATCACCTGGGCGGCGCGATCGACAGAGTGCTGCGGGCATCCCAGGGCCCCGATCGCCGCGCAGTACCATAGCGGGGAGGGCGCACCCGCTACATAAGGAATACATTCCTCCCCTTCACCATTTACCTGTTCGCTACATCTTGCTTGGGGAGGCAATGAAAGGTAACAGACCGCTTAGCTTAGCCACCCATAGCTATCAGAAGCAGCTTAACTTTTTCTTTTTTTACTATACTATAACTGCTGAAGTCATCATAGATTCCTGTATTAAACAAGAAGTAGAGTCATCCTTCAATACTATGGACATTAAAACCTTTTGGCTTTTCCCACTCAATCTTTTTTATTTATTTAGAGAACATGTTGTGGCCCTCCTGATGTAGCTCCAACCAGTATTAATCAATATTGAGGGGTGATGGGAATTGTAACTCTACATTTGGAGGCACAGCTCTCTAAACCTTGACCAACTGTTTGTAGTTTGCATAGAATAATGTAAATAATAGTAAGGGAAGCTTCCTGTTGGATTATAATAAAAAAGGCCATTCACATCTTTACTGTGACTGCATATGTAATTTGATATATAGCTTGAGGAATTAACCTGAGATTGTCATGGAATGGTTTTATGTCTAATACTAGCTGTCTAGTTTTCAAGTTATTATTTTCACCGATTACTCATAAAGAATGTTATTGGCTCATCTTTTCTTTGTGTCCAGATTTGATTTTCTAATTGACTGATAGCTCCTTAATGGTTTATGATCATCTAGAGTAAAAATGGGACACCAGAAAAAAGAAGTTATAAAATGTAAACATATAACTTACTTCCCACTTTCATCTGCAGGGGAAATGGCAGTAAGCAGAAGTAATGTTATCTGTCTGGAACTAGTCACAAACCAAATGTCAGCAGCTTGCTGTAGTCACTTCATTATACAGAACCAGAAAACTGGAAGTCAGAGCATGGAGCTTGTTGCAGCAGATAAATGGCACTTTATGTTTTCTCTGTAAGGATGTCATTGTTCTCATTCAAAGCGCCAAGGGTTTTCTCCCCGTACATAGGGACATCATCTGCTAGACTCAAGTTCTAGGGCTTGTGCAAATTATAATCATGTGCAAATTTTGTTTTCAGTTTTTTAAAGTATTTTTCATTTATTTTGTTTCTGTCTGAAAGCTTCCCAGCTCAAAAGAAAGTATAAAATTATCAATTAATTGCACCTGTCCAAATCTGAATTTCTACTTGTTTTGGTGTTCTTGTGTTTTCATCAGTTTTTCTTTTCTAGTAGTGCATTGATACACTAGCAAACGGCAATAAAACATAATTCTTCTGAGATGATGGGCAGGATGAATAAGTTAGGGCAGGATGAAATTTGACATCTTCCCTACGATTTGATTGCAGAAGTATCCTATTGATTACTATTCTTGAATTATATGTTATCTTTCCTTCTGGTACCACGTTCAGCATTAAACTATGTTTGAGCAGAACAGTTTTCCTCAAAGAATGAATTATGTAATCTGTAGGAGTGTTCACTGATTGCTCAAGATAATGTTTTTATTTGCAGGTTATCAAGCAATCAAACCTATCTGAATTTGCTGCTTTAATGCTTTTGATCAAATGGCTATTTTATTTTCTCCTCTTTCAAGCACTATAGTCACAGCAGGATGGGGTATATCTTTTAAAATCCAAATTGTGTTCCTGTAAGACAAGACTGTGTAAAAGCATTCAGTACAAGGGATCCCATATATAACTGAGCTTAGAATTTCTGTACAGCCTCCTGCATCTACTCATAAAAACATTGCAGATTTCCTTTATCATATATATCCCAAGTGAAATCACAACAGAAATTATGTCAGATTTGGCTTTTTGCTTTTGGTATACTCCAATGAGGCCAACTGATTATGTGCCATTAAGTTAGGGTTGATTCTTATCCAGCACACAGAGAGGCAAGAATGGTATCCATAGTGGTTCCAAATTAAGCCCCTCTCATTTCCTGGTACAGCTAGAAAATAGACCTGTCCTAAACATGAGCACAATTACCAGGAATTGTAAAGACTTTGAACTAAACAACACAATAATTTTATTCAAATCTGAATTGGAACATCTTCTCTTATTTCTGAGATAGACTCCATGTGTATTAATTCACTTATTTTTTTGTAAAGAAAGAGGCTGAGCCTTGAGAGAAGTTTTGCCAGTAAAGAGGCAAAAACAATGTGTAGAATGATATGTTGTTTTGCATCCCTCCCTGGGGAAGGAACAAGGCTTAAGCACATCTGCAGACAAAGGGCCAAAACAACAAGGAATGTGGATGTCTTCTTACAGGTTTATACAAAGGCAACACTTTCCAGGAACTTCAAAATGGTAGATAATAATTTTCAATTAAAGACCTTGGGTTTGGTTGGTTTGGTTTTTGTTTTTTTAATCTTATATGTGAATGTTCTCTCAGAAGATGAAAATGTTCAGAAATCCAAGGAAGACTTTGAAGTACCATAAAAGCTTCCATAGATTTCTTAATGTTTTTTACCTCTTGAGAGAAAGAGATGCAAATAGTTATAAAATCTTATCATGGATTTAGCAGGTAAACACAGTCCCCTCAGGAATATTGCATAATTAAATATATATTTTAGTCAAGAAAATTATTTTCAACTTCCAGATGTGGGTAATAGATAATCAGAACTCGTGTATATGTTTATTCAATTACAATTAATTGTTTCTGCTTGGAGTTAATTGATCATTTGTTTTAGAAAGTTTTCAAGATACAGCAAGGGAAGGGAACATTTTTACTTTTTTTCTTTTTTTACAAAGCTAGGCCTATTTTTGCAATATTAATATATACTGCATTTAGGGCTCCATAAATTGTTTTCAGGTCTTTTTTTCAAAAATTTCATGCTACCTTCATGCTATATGGCTTCAGCATGCCTACAGTCTGACAATATAATCCGTTTGTACCCATGGTATGCTGAGCAGGGAGATATTAACTACCAACAAAGAGTTAATTTGGGAGCAATTTCATAACATTATTTTAAGTGATCTCTCAATTTTAATTTTAATTTATTACAATTAGAAATGTAACTGAGGCCAAACTAGAATTATAACTTTTTAATATTTGAATAAATCATAAAACAGGAGTTGATAGTTGGACTTAAACTGAAAGACAGATGGAAATAAAGCTTTCATCTCATTTTGCTAATTAATCTCCCAGGTATTAATAAGTGTGGTTTATAAACATGAAGATGCTATACTGTAATCCTACTATTTATGTGCAGCATTTCTGACACTGATGTTTTCTGATTTTTTGGTACGGAATATTTCTTATAGGGAAATCCTCTGTTATAAATATTTATTTATTTAAAACACTTTATGATTGCCCATGTTCTAAAACACAATTCTGAATAGCTCATGACAATAAAAAAAACCCAATACAATAATACAAATAAAACCCAAGGCACCTGATCCACAGTCTCTAGTCTAGTCCATGAAACAATACAGTTAATTTAAAGCCCAAACTTACTACTGAGTTGTAGCAAAGTAGGGAATATGTAGCTCTCTAGATGCCAATAAAATGCATTTTCCAACATCCTTAATCTTGAAGGGCTGCTGGAGGCTGCTGTTTATGAAGGTTTGGAAGACCAGTGGTTCCTATTCCTGGATTATGAGTTTTATGCTAGGAATACACTTTAGGATATTTCTGATATATTTTTGGTTCCCAAAATCTGAGATAACCAATAATTTTTGTGTATTTTAGAATGGCCCCATATGTTTGCATGCTTGTACCGTATTTATTTACTCATTTTGCCCTGAAATTCACTGGATGTAATGGGTTTCCCATAATGAATGTTCTTTATTGCAGAGTGCACTTCAACTCTTTTTGATATTGTTACAGTACTACATATAGTTTTTAATCTCTCAAGAGTGGCCTTTTCAGGCAAAATATTTTCCAAATGTGTCAGATTATACTTTCTGTGTATTTCTCAGTGATATTTTCCTTATAGAAGTTCTAAACCATATTATAGCAAGTTAAGAAAGATTGCCCTAGAAATAGGTTATGCTCCATTCTGTTTTTAGGCTCTACTCAGTTCTGTTATAGTATTTAGGCTTTTAGAAATACCTATGTAATGTAATTTTTGAAAGATTAACAATCACCTGTCTATTCTGAAACACATCTTTGCCCGTGTATGGCAATTCACACTAATAAAGAAAGCTCTTCTTTGAGCAAATCTTAGAAAGAACATAA
Source organism: Myanophis thanlyinensis (assembly GCA_017656035.1). Taxonomy (NCBI): domain Eukaryota; kingdom Metazoa; phylum Chordata; class Lepidosauria; order Squamata; family Homalopsidae; genus Myanophis; species Myanophis thanlyinensis. The sequence continues at coordinate 15,365 of JAEANM010005035.1, forward strand.
TCTGTACAACAGTTTTTAAAAGAGCAAATTAATTATTATTTCAGCTGCCAGAAATTCTTTTCTGCTGAGAGTTTCCAAGAAGTGTAAGGTGTCTCTAACAGGTAGATTCTTGATCTATATATGTTATTAAAATTTGATTTGATATATTAGATTGATGTCTCACCCTTCTTGAAGAGCACAGCATACCCTTGTCTACTTTCCCCTCCACAACAACCACTCTGTGAGATAGACTAAATTGAAAGAGAGTGGATAGTTCAAAGACAAACAACCACTACACCACACTAGCTCTCACAGAAGTATATTTTTGGTTGAGACAATGAAAAATGCAAACAATTACTTTAATAAGATAACTTAAGATATGTCAGTTCTGCAATGCTAAATATTTTTGGCAATAGTTTGATATAATTTTGGAAAGTAATTCATAGCAATGTTTCCATCCAATAATTTCACACTTGACTAATAATATTGTAAATTCACTAAGCTATTACATGATACTGATGAGCAGATTCTTGATATATGAACATATAGTAGTTATAAATTGGAAGCAAGTTGAATGTGGAATTAATGAGAATTTAACTGATTGGGCAAATATCTTTTTCACAGCTCACACCTGTTTATGCTATTCTGTACTTCCATTTACATTTATGATGAAAGAAAAGGAAGTGGGGTTGTACAAGAGGCAAGTATGAACAGATGTGTAACAAAATCAAAGGATTAAAATCAAACCTCCATTTCATTTTTCCATAGAGAAGGATTAATTTTGCATAATGCATTGATTTTTACTTTAGAGTTTGATAACATGGTAGGTTTTTTCTCCAAATAAGAACCATTTTTTTGTAAATGCAACACAGTGGAATGCAAAAAATTATACATTTCCTGTACTAACTTTTTCAAATATTATCTTTTATCAATCCACTGCTAAAAAGCAGCCTTTTAACATATTCAACTTCATGCAACTCAAGAAAGTCATATTAGATATTACTTTATTTAATTGTAAAACAAATACAATTGTACAATCATGTAGATACCTGTTATTTTCTTAAGGCATTTTCTCTCTCTCTTATCTATCCATGCATACATACATATGCATAGAGACAGAGACAACATGTTAATATATTTCTAAGTTTTGGGGATGTAATCATGATTTTTTAATAATCATATCAAGGTTTCCATTGTAGAACCTACTTTGCAAAGATATTTAGCAACTGTGAATTCAGAAAGCATTTTTCACATATAGAAAATTATTTGAGTTCAGGAAATCTTTTGAAAGACTATCTGGTCTGTTTCAAAAATGAATGCATTTTAAGACTTGCAGGGATCATTCTCACCACACGTCAGATCATTTATTCACTTGAAGGTATTCACTGCTTCTACCCAGATTAAAGTGCTTGTATAAAAAAATGCAGTGATTCTTCATTTAGTGTATAATATAATGACTCAATGGTATTTTTCTTAAACCCTTCTAGTTAATGAGCCTCTGTATTACAAAATGGCATATTATTTTTTCACTCTAATATACTATTAATTGAAAACACTTTTAATTTTTATTTTGATACACTGAAAAATTACATTCAGATAAACACTTCTGAAATAGATTTAAAGATTCTATTAATTAATTAATCACATTTTTTTTGTGATTATGTTGAACAGATAATGGTCATGGTAAACCCAGTTAGCATTTAGCAGAATCAATCATGACATGGCACTACTGATGTGACTAGAGAAAATAAAACAACAGAAATGTGAATTAATATAATGTCTTTGATTTTTACTTCAGAATCTCACGTGGTTTAATTTAATTTTATGTGTGTTGCTGAGTAACTGAAGATATCCTTAAGGGTTCTTAAGATTCTTCACATATTCGTGATTTCTCAAATGTAAACAAATGTATAAGCTGTTATTTTACAACATAGTAAAATGATGCAAAATAAAAAGGTTGTAATACCCATCATCCTTCGGGATTGGTAATACTAACTGGCCATGGTAGCAGAACTTTATTTTTAATTGAATAAACATAAATTCTTTTCACACTTACGTTGCACTTAGAAAGCTTCCTGTCCCACTTTTTCATAAATATTGCATTTTCACTATTCAGATTCATAGTTCTAGAAACCATAATGTGGAATAAAAAAAATCACACTCCCTGCTATTTTACTCATATGTGTTTGAAGATTCCTCAAAGACATTATGTGCATAAAAGAAGATAATGTATTGATAGTTAAAAGGTATGATATATTGAAATATATTATGTAATTTAGGGTATGTATATATTTATACCTTAGATTTACTTTGAGAACTAATCTGATTATTAAAAATAATTATTTCAAAACACTACAAGCATTTAATTTTTGTCAATTAATGCTCAAATTATTGGGTTTCAGCATACTGATATCTGGCCCTGTGCTGTTGTGTGACCTCATCCATATGTCCATGTAGACATTATATTTATGTAGCCTGACAAAGCAGGTCTCAGTGGACTTTATTCTGAAAAGATACGTTAAAGATAGCGTTGTAAATTGAATAATTATATTAATCTTCTTAGATTCATATAGCAATCCTGCTGTATTCAATTGGACGTCTCTCTTAATAGGGCAACAGATTACATCTATGATAATGTCCATACTTATAATTAAAATATTGTTAAAGAAAATATATGCTTTTGTTCTGTGTATGATATATGCACATGAAAGCAAAAAGTGATCATTTTATAAGATATATTCTACACTTTGAAGGATGTTTTCATGGACTTTGTTTGGGGAGAAATCAGTTTCCTCAGTATTGCACACACGAAACTGAAGTATTAGAGACTTTGTGAATGTATATGTTGAAGGGAATAACAATTGGTGTAATTTTAAGAATCCTGCCCTAACCATAACACACAGACTATGAATCTCTAATACCCCACCAAGCCAAATATGTGATGCAGAAAATTGTTCATTTGCTAGGATTTGTATAGGTAATCAGTGCATGTACCTGTAGTAATACAATTTAAGGCCTCCAGTAACATTTTTCTAAGAAGTGATGAGTGATGTGGTTGTTGATACAAAGTAGGCAAGGCTCCATAATATAAAGAGAGTCAAGTTTTCCTCCATCTTTTCATATTTTTTTCTGCTTCAAATGACAAGAAATTATGCCATTAATTTTTAGTTGTTTTATTTACAGAGGATTATGGTAATGTAAAAATGTCACTGGTGGTTACAAAGAGCTTTAGGGCCTCAAAAGTTAGTTGATAATGGCAAACATTTCAAGAAGTAGAATGGCCGAAGAAAGTGATTATAGAAATGAGTTGTGCTTTTCTCCCTTGCTTTGATGGGCAATAGAGGTTTAGAGGAACTTCACACATTCTGAAACTGGATCTCAAAAGACAGCAGGCAACTTAGTGTGTTAAATGCAGGAAATCCAATAGCATTAAAAGTTCATTATAATTTTAAATGGGAAACTGGAATTTATCAACTAATGCTGTGAAGCTTCAGTTGATTAACTCAGCCATATATCACATATAGCAGCTCTTTCTAAGGAAACTAGAACTCTTGTGAACACTTGAATCCCTAAAACACCTCAGTTTTCAGAAATGGAGTTAGTATGCAATTTCTAGTTTTCCACAGCCCCATAAGCCCCCTCCCTTTTCTTCCCTGTCTGCTATCTTGAATCCAAAAGTAAAGTGACTCTTTTGGAGACATAAAATCATCCACCATTTTCCAACTCAAGCTTGTATACATTATTGTTCAAAAGTGTTATATGCAATATTATGGAAGTTGCTCTGGGCACAAACAGTAATTTTTGTTTTCTCTGGTAGGTTATTTTGAGTTATTTCCAAACTTTTTCTTGGTGTGTCTAGAGGGGCAATATTGATGATACATATAGGCAAGGTTCTATAATATAAAGAGAGTCAATCTGTATTGAGAAAAACAAAACATTTGTTTATGGAGAAGGAAGCTGAGCTGTGTTTATCATGTTAGTGTCGGAAAACAATATTTTCAATGCAGGGCAGGGTTGGTAGGAGAAGACTGTTCTGTTCTATAGGGAACCCATAATCTAATTGATCCTTTTAAACATCATAGAATCTCAGTGTTTTCACCTATGAACAATATTCAGTTCTTTTTGTGCCAAATTATAAAAGGCTTGTAGAAGGCAGGATGTGTTTCAGGGAAAAGATCGTTTTTTAAAAATAAGCATACTCTTCTAAATTGCATTTATTTTCTAATTATTTGTAAATATTGGCCAATCTTTAAATAGATATTACTAATTAACTGGTGCTTATCTATCTAGTTATTGGAGAGGTTTATAAACAAACCCAGATTTTCACAAGCTGCAGCCATATGTCTGCTAATCTTACTTTTAAATGTTCTGTGTCATCCTCCTCTGTCCGATGAGAAAATGTACACTTAGTTTCTTCTAAGTTCTACAATATCAGAATGAGCATTCATTCATATTGGGTCATTATCAAAACGTATTCTACCAGGTGCCCTCAGTCATCAGAATATCTCATTGGCAACTGGAGAGAGTCTTCTTGATGATGAACCCCTGCATTTGGGTATCCTTCTATTTTCCAATAGTTCTTGCCTGGCAGCCATTTCATTATTCAACCACCGGACAAGGATATTTTTATTCTTTTTTTCTAGTTACATTTTTGGGGTCTTTTCCCATGTAAGTTTCAGAGTCTTTTTGCAACGTTTCGGCGAGATCCCACTCGCCATCTTCAGGCTGGTG